>JANIIA010000039.1:99021-119106 GCA_027478495.1 Erythroxylum alaternifolium | reverse complement strand
TATAATGATAATTAATTAATTTAAAAATATAATGTATTATATTATAATTATTACACATAAGAGTATAATTACAAAAATAAAAACAAAATGATAAAACTAAACATGTTTTTATTTTTTGTTTTTTATTATAAATCTCAACCAAATATATTTTTATTTTTCAGTTTTTATATTATAAATCTCAACTAAATAGGTTTTCATTTTTTTAAGAAAAAAATATAAACCAAAAACAAGAAACAAAAACTAAAAATAATAATAAAAAATAGAAGTAAATTGGCCAGGTTCAAGTCTCATCCTTCCTAGTTCATTATCAGTGGTTGAAGCCCATCTTCTTTACATATTTTCTGATGTGTTTGGTTTGAGTTTGGGCTTATCAGTGTTCTATTGCTTCGGCATATTCTATGGTTTCAAGATAAGATTCTCTTCGAGTATTTTCGAATTGAATATTTAGCAACAAATTAGGGGAATTCCAAATAATTGTTAAATTGAAAATTACGAACCATATATAAGGTGCTTTGCAAAGAAGGGGAATTACAAAATAAAAAAGCAATTATTTTCTTATACTATTATTAATAAATTATCTTCTAAATTAAACACTTTAAAAAATTTTGTTCATATTTTATTTATCACAGTTGAAAATTATCATGTATTGTTTGAATATTTTACAGAATTTAGATTTTGTTAAAATTTATCTATTTTTAATTTTTTTGATATTATGAATAAATAAAAATTAATAAAATATAATTAAAAGTTGTTTAATAAATATACGTATTTTTATTTTAATTATAAATTTTTAGGGATAATTAAAAAAATCTGAAACTTTGCTCAATTTTGCAATTATAATCCGAACTTTAAAATTTGTCAATAAAATACTCAAACTTTTAATTTTGTTCAATTATAACTCAAACTTTAAAAAGTGACAATAAAATACTCAAACTTTTATTTTTTCAATTATAGCCTAACGTTAATGTCTTCGTTAAATTTGCTGACCTAAATTAGATTAAGTAGCTTCGACAACCTTACGCTTTAATTTTAGTTTTTCTCATTGTTTTCAATTTATTTTCTTAACGCCCTCACTCTTCGATTTTCAGATTACGCAACTTACAGGTGCAATACGTAGCAATGTAAGAATAGTTTGAGACATCGGAAAAACAAACAGAAAACAAAAAGCTGAGAATATCAAGAGAACAAAGAAATAACGAAAGGCTAAGGCTGGTGTGTATTAATAGTTAACAACGACGTCATTTCATTAACAACGATGTCATTTTTTTCAGAAATTTTATTTTTAACAATGATATCATTTCATTAATCTTTATATATTGTGTTAATTTTAATTGGTGTATATTAATAATTAGGGTTTTTAACATCAGGCTAAAATTGAAAAAATTTGAAAATTTAAACATTCTATTGTAACATTTTAAAATTTAGGCTAAAATTAAAAAGTTAAAAATTTAAATGTTTTATTATTACTTTGTGAAGTTAGAACTATAACTATAAAATTGAACGAAATTTAAGATTATTTTTGTAATTAACTTATATTTTTATTAATGGGCGCCGTTGTTTTCATTTGGAAGATACACGCGTTATTGATTGTATTAAAAGTCTACGCCGACAAACCGAATACGCGTCATTTAAGTTTCGAAACATTTCTATTCCTTTCATTTTAAGCCTTCTCTCGATTCATCTGTTTCTTTGTGGATTTGAGATTTCATCGATCGGCGTTCTTTAGCCTCTCTCTCTCACTCTCTGTATCTGTCGATCTCTCTCCGGTAAGGCTTTACGTTACTCGTGTCTTTTCAGGGGAGAGGCGGCCATTAGCGGTTCAGATTTCGGCTATCTAGGGTTTTTATTTGCTTGCGATCAATTCTGTTTGAGATTTTCCTGCTCTTTTTCCGTTTCTTGTGTTTTCTTTTTCTTTAATTTATTCTTCTGTTTGATATTAATTTGTTGATAAGAGGTTAAAAACAAAAGATTCGATAATTCGCTGGTGTGAAGTTTTTGGGGTTTAGGGTTGGGGTTTCTGCGGAATTGATTGTGTTTGATATTGATTGAGAGGGACTTTGGTTCTTAATAACATGGCGGCAGGAAGGATCGATGTGTCAAGGAGACACGAGTCTTACAGGTACTCCAAAAGAGATTTCGAACGTCTACAAAGCAGTGGTCGTGGTGTGGGTTTGAATCAGGGGTTGGTGCATGAGAAGGAATGTTTTGCCTCGTCAGGCCTCCGCAATTTGGACTATAGAAGGAGTGGGTTTAATTGTCGTGATGAGGAGCGAGAGTTGGGTGAGTTTTGGAGGGGAGATGTCCAGGATTCTTGCCCTAGGGCAAAGGATGGGGAAATATCAAGTTCTCAAGATGGGGTTCAGTTGCCTTCAGAGAAGAAGAGGAAGTTTTCTCCTATTATATGGGACATAGTGGACAAAAATGTGAGGTGCTCATCAGAAGAGAGGATTGATTCGAAGAGTAATACTCTCTTGGCTCCTCAATCTTCAAGAAGCCCTTTAGATCAGGGATCAAATGTTACTTATGATAGGAGCCTCAATAAGGATCCTGTCTCTGAAATTCAGATTGGAGGAGAATCCGTAGTCATTTCATCTTCACCGGTTGTTGAAGAGGAGCATGGGACTAATGGTAAGTTACAAGGAGAAAGAGAGCATGAGACTACTGAAGTGCGGAACATATATATGTCGCGATGGGCGTCTGACGATGATTCTCCTTTATCCAATCATGAAGACATGTCTGGTAAGACTCTTACTAGGAAGAGTTCCAGCCCTGAGAGTGGGGAGTTTCTGAGAGAAGAATTAGATGGACAACAACCAAGGCTATCTGTACACAGTGAAAGGGATGTTTCGGAGAATGATGATCTCATGGAAGTTGACTCAATTCATGATGAAAATTTGGAAAGCGACCAAGTAGAATCTATTAGTGACTCCTTTCATGTTGGAGAGTCTGAAGATGCTACTCATAGAAGTGTGAATATGCTCGAGTGTTGTAGAAGTGTGTTCGAGTATGAAAGGCTTAATGAAATTAATGAAGGCACATATGGGAAAGTGTACAGAGCTAGAGATAAAAAGACGGGGGAAATTGTGGCATTAAAGAAAGTCAAGATGGCTTTGGGGAGAGACAGAAACTTGGAAGAATATGGCTTCCCGTTGACTGCACTTAGGGAAATTAACATTCTGTTGTCTTTTCGCCACCCTTCAATTGTCAATGTAAAAGAAGTTGTTATGGATGACCTCGATGGTGTGTTTATGGTGATGGAGTACATGGAACATGACCTCAAGGGGATGATGCAGATGATGAAACAGCCATTTAGCACAAGTGAGGTTAAATGCTTGATGCTACAACTGTTGGAAGGTATCAAACATCTTCATGATAATTGGGTTCTCCATAGGGATTTGAAAACTTCAAACCTTCTAATGAACAATCAGGGTGAGTTGAAAATATGTGACTTTGGGATGTCACGCCTTTATGGGAGCCCATTGAAACCTTACACTTCTCTGGTAGTTACCATGTGGTACAGGTGAGATACACTGCATGTACTGCTTTGTATAACTTTATATTCGTCTTTTGTATGGATGATGCATATTTTCAGCTTTTCGTGTTTTTTTAAATATCTGGAAATAAATGATGCTAAGTCGATATATTTATTTGTCTATAGAGCACCTGAACTTTTGCTTGGAGCCAAAGAATATTCAACAGCAGTTGATATGTGGTCAGTTGGTTGCATAATGGCTGAACTTTTGACAAAGGAACCTCTATTCCGAGGGAGAAATGAAATTGACCAACTTGACAAGGTAATTGAGTTATGTTGGTATCTTGACATCCATTGACTTTTAGTTTATTGTCTCCAGAGCAGTTATATTGGAAATTTAAAACTGCAGATTGTCAGAATGCTTGGAGCACCAAATGATAAGATTTGGCCTGAGTTTTCCAAATTGCCAGGAGCGAAAGCAAAATTTGTCAGGCAACCGTAAGTATCTTTGTGCTTCCTGATCTTGTTCTTTCCTTATTAGCTTGCATATGAAGGATGCTGGTCAAAGTAGTTCATTGACATAGGTGTTCGTACTCAGGTATAATATGCTGCGAAAGAAGTTTCCTGCCACTTCCTTCACTGGATCTCCAGCACTTTCTGATTCAGGCTTTGATTTATTAAACGGCCTTTTAACTTACGACCCTAAGAAGGTAGTTACTTTTTGGTGGTTTTATGTTGAATGTTCTTGTTGTTCCATCGTTCTTAACTTTTCTTGGTCATTATTCTTATAGATTTCATTGATGATGCAGAGAATAACAGCAGAGGTGGCGCTAAACCATCCTTGGTTTCATGAAGTTCCTTTACCCAAATTAAAAGAGCTAATGCCCACTTTTCCCCCACTCTCTGCTAAGAAGAGGTAGCTGATCAGTTAAAAAATAGAGCTCCTTACAGAAGAAGATTATGGGAACTACTCTTTGACTTTTTTTGTATAGTTTTTTTTCTCCTTTTTGCAACTAATTTGAAGAATGCATAGAAGAATTGAGAGCCCAGGTTCCCAGACGAAAGAGGTCAGGGAAACAGTGCTGGAAGACCAGAAAGAAGAATAGACAAATCTTCAAATAATTGTTCTAAAAGAAAAAGATGGCTGCATCCATCTGTGGTTGTAATGAACCATTGATGTCCTGAGATGCAGTGTCTTGAATGCCAACCTTGTATTCTTGAATCAACTTGGATTCATGTTGTGTAAATAATTCGCACCTTGTGTTTCTTTTGTCCTCTTTTTTCTTGTCAAACAGCTACTCACCTGTTTCGTGATTATTGAATTTTTGTTTGCAAGAGATAATTGGTGTAACTCAAGAGGGGTAATCTGCTCAAAGTGTCCTGAGAGGTATTCAGTTTGATTGCTAACCATTGTTTATCTTTTATTTATTTGTTCTTAAAACTAGTCTCTCTTTTTTGTTTTTCCCTGTTGTTAATTTCTTTGCCCTGGCTATCCTAATGTTGTCAAATGGAGGTTGGAACTTGCATAGGTGAATTTCTGTTTCTTTTTCGTTTTCTCCTTCAAAGGTTGAAGACTTGATTCCATTTTGTTTTTCCAGCTGTAGAGCCTTTTCTTTTTATTCTTCCATTATTGCCTGTTCTGTGTCTTGACGTATTCAGATTCCTACGATCAATGAGCTCTATAAGTAAGAAACTGCAATTATTGTTGCTGAACAGGATTGAAATCCTTGTTCAAATTGGGAAAGTTTGGGAAAGGAGGAGACAATTGAATGAAGGAAGTGAAAGAAGAGGAGGGATGGTCTTTGTTATAAGGAATCAAAAGGTTATGCATACAATTGCCATGACCCTTTGAAATATATTATTCATGTATTTCAAAAGATTATATATAGTTTTGGGGTGGAATTACTTCAAACTTAATGTGATACTCAAGTTGTGCTTCAACTATTTTAACAATTCTCTTAATGGATGAGCCTGCGGTGTGTTGTGGAATGTCCAAGTAAACATGATTCACCACCTCGGTGAATTTTGGCTGGGAAGCATTACCGTCAGGTAATTTGTCAGGTCTCATACTCTTCTATTGTTCAGATTATAAAAGATCTTGGGCTACTAATTGAATTATAATTGTTGCTTCTATCACGACTTCTTTGCATCTGGTTATGGGACTTCTTTTCTCCCTTAAGTTTAACTGGTTAATAGTAGGTAGTCACAGATGATGTATTACTGATGTTTTTTCGACAGTAACAATGTTTAGTTCCAATAAACGCCTCGTGCCATTAAACCTTTTATCCAGCATGGAAATTCTTTAGCACACCTAATGAAGCCAAGAAAAGAGCTGGCAAAGAGCTTTCGACATTCTTGTGAATTCAAATTTGAGATGGGCATTTCTGAATTATCTGGTAAGAATTCCAATTGTTGTTGCTATGTCAATTCATTTGAATTAGCCATAACGTGTGATGCATTTGGGTCTACAATTAAATATGGCATAATAAATTGTTACAGCTTGAATGAATTGAATCCATTATAGTGTCAATACGAATGGAAAGTAATGTTGATAATTCAGTGGGATGTTGTAAATAAACGGGTACCGATCCCCGAAAGGATTTGGAGGTTTACAAACACTAGTGGCTAGTGGATCGAGATTGAGTGAGCGGAGTGAATGGTCTAAAATGGACCCCCGCTGGGTACGAGAACAATTGGAACGAGGAGCTGCTCCATGGAGAAAAACAGCAATGACGATTTCACATCCGTTCAAAATCTGTATATTTGCTAGGCTATGGTCTCTGGCAGTTCAGATTTTCTGTGCCCTTTTTTCCCTGTGCCTTTTACGCTCCATTCATCTCAATCATTCGTAAAAAAGGAACAGAGGATCTGAACTCGATCCCAGTCATCATAACAAACTGACGTAAATGATGACCATTTTAAATCCCCGCTGGGCCGTTCAAATCATGTCCAAGAAGAGAGGGATGGCAGAACAGTTTTTTGAGAGATTTGACCAAATAAATATCAACAGGATGGACCCCTTCACGGAGACTAGGAGAAAAGCGAGATACGTACCCAGAGCTTCTCTCGTGTATTCACTAATTAACTATTGGAGGGAGCAAGCATGGTGTGGATGGACTCCATTTCGGCTAAGGGTACCGAGCCAGCCTGAGTAGCTGCTTCCGAGCGCCTGCATTTATGGTTCATGTGCCCAAATAATACCAAAATTTATGCTAAGTATATGCTATCACCCCGACAAGCCAACTGTAGAGGTTACGTTACCTACCAGTCACAGGCGGAAAATGAAGAAGCAATTTGACAACTCCAAAAACAAATGCCTAAAACGAAAGTTGGCAAATAATAAGATACTAGAACTGGACTCTATAGGTTTGAGGATTGCTTGTTAAATGCTTGAGAAGACAGTGCTAAGCTTTTTGTACTTTTGATTTCGGTTCAGTTATAACCTTGTCATTAGATAATGCTCAAGGAAAATAACGCCCGATCATATGCGGTTCATGGATTAAGTACTATCTTAACATTTATACAATATGGAACAGAGAAATCCTAAGCTCTATAATAGCACATATACAATATGGAACAAAGTGAAATCCTTCTCAACCCTCCACGATGTCTTTATCTTAAAAAGAGAAAATTTGATTTATTTCTGTTATTATTATATTTTACATATTTTATATATAAACAATAAATTCAATTAATATTAAAAATTGTTAATCATCAAACAAATATAAAATTAAAGATAATACAGAGTACTTAAAATATTTCAATTTTATTATACTAGAAAGAATCATCATCATCATCGCACTCAGTCCGAAATCTCACAATAAAGTGGTGTCTAAGGAGGTTTGAGAGTACACAGCCTTATCCTACAGAGTAGAGATGTTGTTTCTAGTAGACCCACATGCAAATATGACAATGAAAAAAAATGATGCAGGTTAAAAGAGTAGATATGTAAAACTGATATATTAAAAAAGTATGTAAAAAATTAAAACAATTGAATAAATAAATAGAATAAAAAAATAAAAGAAAAGGTTGATATATCAAGTCATAAAAAAAAATCTAATGGAATTGTTTTATACTGGTAGAGGCGTAAAGTTAGCATATCGATAGAGAATAGTTACATTAAAACTTCAAATAGAAAGAATAATAAAATTTCAGGACTAAAGTATTATAACAAGAGTATGTGTTGAATAGTACAATCAACTAGAAGTGAAACCTGAAACAAAAATATTTACAATTTAAAGTTTTATATTGATATTGCATATATAGAACTTAATATATGCATTAAATACAGGTGAAATTAAGAGAAGAGAAAGAAATAAAAATTTTGAAACTTCATTTAGTCAAATATCCATTTAAATTGTATTGACCTTAATTTTTATTTGGTACAAAATTTTCATCATTGAAAGGGGTCTAAGCATCACTATAATTCAAATTTATTGTACCAAATGACATGTTAATATTTTCTCATCTAACATCATCTTTCAAGGTACTCTCATCTATCAAACCCAGTTTGTTAAAAACCTATCCTGTTAGAACATAAATATGGTCAGGGTAAATTGAGCTTCGATAATTACTTGTTCTATTAAGAGTCTTAGTAATTAAATAAAATTAAATTTTAAGAAATTACAAGATATTATATTTAAATTAATGACAATAATAACATACCCTTTTTAAAGTTTTAAACTATATTGAATAAGAACTAAGCAGTTCAATTTTTTATGATTCAATATACTTTTATTAGAATAGATGAATTCAGATATGCATTTCTTTCATACCTATTGCATTCACACATTGATTTAGAACTTATAAACTTTTGTAATTATGAAATACCACTTTCAAGTTGGTCTCACTAAGTAACTATAAGACATTAAAAGTAACCTTATAAACAAAATAAAATAATGATTAATTTCTAATAAATAACAAATGTGAAAAATGTATACCTAAATTAAGTTTGTCTCTTTGATGAATAGTAATGGGCATCTCAAAATCATAAGCATCCTTATAAACTTCTATTTGTATGCTTGAGAGATCTTGTATCATCTCATGAGTAACAATTATTGTAATAGTTAATAATATTTTCCAATTAACTCCATTTTTCTTTGTAAAACTTAGTTTACAATAGATATTGGGATTTGAAAATGCCCCAATTGTAAACATTGGAGAATAAAGTTGACTTTTCTATTTCTCATTGATAACTGCAAAATAAGGTATGTACAAAAAAGAGCGATTTTTTATATTGGCCTTGATTGCTTCAATTGTCCTCTCTATAGTATCATAAAAATAATACATTATTGCCTTCTCATCATTATTAGTAAGACAAAGTACTCTTACCAAGGTTCACAAACTCGGATTGCAAATGACATTAGGATCAAAATTCAAGATTTTCAAGTATAATTTTTGAAATCTTCATTTTGACATTAGACTTGCCATATTGAGATGCATTTTTCTTATCACCTGTAAATATTTTCCTCAACTCTTTCTTCATTAGAGAAAAACGCTGAAGTAATAAGAAACTCGTCTCAAATCTTGCAATAGTAGGATGACACAAATTCTTATCATTGATAAAATTCTTTCTAATCAAATTTGGGACCCATATATTTTCAAAGGAATAAAGCAATATACCTAGTCAATAACCTACCCACGTGAATCTTCAAAGCATGCAGAACTATTCACATTTATATGACACATTTTATGCATTATAACTTTATGTGTTGCTTATTGTTATTAGTTCAAAATTTGGGTCATTATAGAGGCACAACAACAATAAATGAAATATAAGTTAACACATATCTATTTTCTCATGTTCATGAAAAAACATAAATTAACAATGCATTATTTCTATATTTTCACAATGTAACTAATATTATTATTACAATAGCAAATATTATATTAAGTTAAGAAAGCCAAAAAGCAACAATGTAAATTTTTTTAACATATTCACCTTTTTATTATTTAATTAACAAATACTTTTATAAGGCCAACTCTATTTATATCTATAAAAGAAAGTATAGAAATATTGATTCAAAAACATTCAAGTTGAAAAAGGCATATCCAAAAAATGGGAGAAAAGGGCTAAGAACCTATGAGAGTAAAAGGAAATAAAGTATAAAACAAAACAATTATAAGGTCAAGAAAATAAGAAGAGAGCAATAACGGAGGGCGCTAAATCCTCTGTGCTAAAAATACTGTTTCAATTTTGTTCCAGTCAATTTTAACTACACATTTATGTAGGCTCTACCCTGTTCTATTAAATCTCATTCACACATTTATGTCATACCTACATAAATGTGTAGATAAGATTTAATAGAACATGACATGACTGGTTAACTAGAATATTCCCTTAATGGAGAGGGTTATTATTATTATTTTTTGGTAAATCAGTATTTTGATAAATAAAACAATAAAGAGTTTTGTACAAATCAAGAGATTGCCAAAGCTGCAAATCTCTTACTAAACCCGAAAAGAGAAACTTGATCTAAGAACATAAGGTAATAGGCACTTTTGACCAAAACATTCACCGACCAATCTTACGTGTTGACCAACCAAGTTGACCTTTTCAGTAGGTACAACTAACCAACAATTCACTCATATACAAATTAAACATGAACAGCAACTAATAAAAACAAATCAGCCAAAGTACAAGTAAAGCTTGAACCAGCATAGGAGCTGTAAAATGTCTCGTTTGAAGAAGTCACATTTGCCTTTCTGCCTACAGGAATAGTGCTAGAAGGAGAGGACATAAACCGCCAACATATCCCAAAATGTGGTGTAAAGAGTATAGAGATGGTAGAATTCCTCTGACCACGATTTCCTTTACCTGCAAAACAAATCTGAACCATAATATTAACCAAAAGAAACAAATACTCCACAATTACCTACTCTCTGTGTTTAAGCTGAGTTGTTCCGTAATTTAGAAGATCACTCGAGAGATAAGGCCCTCCTCTTCCATGGCTTTGTTTTTTAAGGTTCTGTGGTTTCTTTCGGACCATACATTATACACAATAATTGATAAAAGGACAATGAAGATATTTGGGACCAAATTTCTAGAATTTTAGCGCTGAGTGTACCAATTTAGAATGGAATGTATGTTAACTAAATTTGGAGTGTATATCTGAAAGTGGCTAAGACAATCTAACCACACCGAAAAGGTGATTAATAGACTCATTTGCCAAAGAGCAGAGGGAGCAGTTATTTGGGAATGGAGAGGGTTATTCATTCATTACAAAATAACTTTTTCGGTTTAGTGTGTAATAAACAAGCAATATGAAGAAAAATTATTGATGTTTTATAAAATGAAAATAAAATACAATAGATCCTTTAAATTTAAAAGATGTCACAACAAAAATTTAAATTCTTATTAATATGAAATTAAACTAATTTAATTTGAGAAATGTTAAAATCTTTTACATTAAAATATAAATTAATGTAATTTATAATATTAGGCTCCAAAAATAATATTGAAAAATTCGTGAACAATATCAATAATCAAGGTTAGGGTTTAGCCTTTAGTATGTTAGAGGGACTGGTTCAGCCTAGTTTTTCTGTAAGCATATAAATTAGCTTAGGGTTTAGGGTTCAGTAACGGGAAAGGGACTTGATCAGTTAGTTGAGTTCTGCTGAAGCATATAAAATAAGACTTGTTTAGGCTCCAAATTGTCGAAGTCAATTTCATCCTTGAAGAGGTTCACTTTAGAAGAAGCTCAAGCTGAAATGCCACGGACTACCACCCTGGAGTGTCCTGGTTGCCCGCCGCTTCGAGCTCTAACTTTCGATTCACTTGGTCTAATTAAAGGTTCAGATTTGTTCTTTGTAGACTTGTATTAAAATATTTTATCTTGTGATCGATTGTTGAAAAATTTTCTTATGGATATTTAACTATTTTCGTTAATAATCATAGTGGTTGAGTCTCGAGGCAATCGAGGAATTGCTCAGGTGGTTGAGAGATGGGGTAGTCCCGACTCGACTAAGTGTGTGCTTGCCGCTTCTATTGATGACCGGAAGCAAGACCCTGTAAGCGGAGTTTGCCTATTTTGGTGTATTTCTTCTTTGCTGGGTATCTTAGGTTCAGTAATATTATATGATTGAACTGGGCATGAACTACAATTTGATCCTGTTTGCTGGGTAGTTCGTTTTCTATTGATTTCTATTGTTGCTGCGAGTTGCTTCCTTTGCTACAGTTTGATTTTTTCTTAACTTATGCAACTTTATTTCCTGCAGTTGTTAGCAGTGGCACGAAAAAATGGCACGGTAAGCTTCTTATTTTGAATTGAGCATTAAGGAATAAGTATTTGGTTGTTAATGTTTATTATTATGCAACTTATTGGCTCATATTTGATATTGGTTTTCCTAATGCGTTTTCCAGGTTGAAGTGGTCAATCCTCTTAATGGAGAAACTAAATTTTCAATTTCTAATGCTGGTGTTGATACTGAGGTTCTACCTGAAGATGATAATATTGTTGGTTTACATTTATTCAGAAAACATAGGCAGTCCAGGTATTGTTCTCATTGTTAGCTTTAAAATCAGAAGTTTGGGGTTATACGGTTATTCAGTATTGTTAATGCTATCAGCACTTTAATTCTCTGATCTCTCCTTGGATGATTAAATGTAGTTCATGCAATTTGCTTACATGTACTTCAAAAGGAGATGCGAATTTGTGGTCTGTCAAATTTGCCAATTCATCATCGGATAATACCAGTATTGGTGACTCTAGAATGTGGAAAATTGGTAGTTCTGGCCATTTCTTGTGCTCTAAAGTGGATGGAAGTGAAACATATGCTGTGTTTGGAGGGTGAACATATTTCTTTTTTTCTTTCTTCTTTTTTTACTATTTGATGTAAAAACCAGTGGTTTATGGCCACTGAGCAGCAGAATGAATTGTTTCTTGTATTCTGATTCAGTAAAGGTATTGAAGTAAATTTATGGGACTTGGAGAAGTGTTCTAAGATTTGGACTGCAAAGCCTGTGAGTCTATCCTTTTCTGACTCCTAAATTATGTATTTGGAAAAAAAAAAATTTTTAGAGCAAACCCGTTCATACCTTGGATTTTAAACTTGATGCAGCCTTCTAAAGACAGTCTTGGTATTTTTACCCCTACATGGTTTACATCTGTAACTTTTCTGGCTGATGATGATCATCGTAAATTTGCAGCTGGCACCAACAACCATCAGGTATCTACAATTGTTGGCATTCTTTAAACTACATTTTCCTAATAATTCTGTAATCCCACACATATATGTTTGCCAATAGATCAACCAGGAAAAAACTTAATAATCAGCCTCGTATTAACCTTAAACTTGTGCATGTAGATATGAGTGCTTTAATTTTATGGCAAGTAGGATGACTGGATGAATCATTTTAATTTGTCATGGGGAAGGATGAAGGGGAATGAATCGAGGAATGTCATCTGATCTTATCACTATTATTCCTTACAATACCTTTATCTTCTCCCTTTTTTCTTTTTTTTTTCTTTATTCCTGGCAATGTTAGCCAATTAGATTACATACACTTCTAGATCTTGATATGTCTGATTTACATAACAGGTTCGCCTCTATGACATTTCTGCTCAGCGTAGACCTATTATTTCATTTGATTTCAGAGAAACTCCTATTAAAGCAATCACCGAGGATCGAGACGGTCACACCATCTACATTGGAAATGGTTCTGGGGATATTGCTTCTGTTGACATACGAACAGGTCTTTGAACACAGAGTCATGAATATTCTTCCAATCATATATTAATGCTGCTTTCTTGATCTCATTCCTGAGTAATTCTTCCTTTGAAATATTAACTTTGAGTGCACTATTTCTAGGTAAATTGTTGGGATGCTTTTTAGGGAAGTGTTCTGGTAGCATCAGATCCATGGCCAAGCATCCAGAGTTTCCTGTGATAGCATCATGTGGTGGGTATACTGCAAGATTTTTAATTTGGTACAATAGCAACGACCCATAAAAATCCCGCGAAATGTGGGGTTTGGGGAGGATTTTTAATTTGAAAATTAGAAGGCACGTGAAACTTGAAGCATGCCTGTGCAATTTTTATCCGTGCTTGTGGTTGTGATCCATCTTAGCTTTGCATAAGGAGATAGAGTTGTATGAAAGTTAGGGAATGGTCTGTTAGCGATTTCATATTCCTTGTGCGGTAAATTTATTTGCATTAAATTTTCTTATTACATTATTTTGGGACTTAAATCTCGTATTTCTTCTCAATTCTTCACTCAGGTTTGGATAGCTATTTGCGCTTGTGGGATGTAAGGACTCGGCAACTTCTTTCAGCGGTATGTTCTTGCTCTCAATTTGTCAAAGATTTTGTTAAATTTACTACAATATTTGTGTTGTTTTCCATATTTTCTGGTGCAAATTGCTATTTGTAGACATTTTATTGTTGAATTAGTAAAATGGTTTAGAGATGAGAGCTGCTGCTTCCATTTCTTAAGATTTTTTTCTTTTTGATGCAGGTCTTTCTGAAGCAGCACCTAACAAATGTTGTTTTGGATTGCAATTTTGATGGGAAAGGTTGGTATTTTCTTTTCCATTGAAATGTTTTTCAGACTTGTGCATGGTTGGCATGTGTCGTGCGTTACTTGCTGTCTACTTCGACTGTTTCTTTGATGGTCCCCATTCATTATGCTAGCAGAAGTCGTAGAAGCACAAAATGTAAAGGACGTCCAAATTGAAGACGAGACAGTTGCATTGCCCTTAAAACGAAAGAAGACACCCAAAGAAAAGGAAAGGAGCAAAAAGAAGGCAGCGAAGGACAGTGAACGGAGCAATAAATTAAGATCCAAGAAAAAGAGCAGAAGCTTAGAAAGCCAAATTGATGATGACTCCTAATTGGATTACACTTTTGAAAAGGCTGGGATCTTCCTTCTCCAATAAAGTTCTATAAAAAAACACAAGGAGTTGCCATGTTCAAATTAAGGTCATATCTCAATATCGGAGTCTAAGCACCGCATGATGTTTAGAGACTCAGGAGTTAGGTCAGTCTTGTTCTCCTATCGGTTTCTTGATGAGCCCTGCTTTGCTGCTGTGGCAGTTTGTTTTTGTTGGGTATTAAATTTTGATGGTTAGTTCATGTATCTGTTGGTACCATAACTAATAGTGATGCGCTGAACAACAGAGCTTGATGTTTAAACAGAGATTGGACAAGAAGGTTACCCATTTAAGCCATATTGTTATTTGCATACTTGATGATGTAGTCGTTGGGACCTAAATTGTTCCCCACCTTGGATTTTTACTTTGGATAGAAAATGGCCAATTAATCAGTTGGTGCCTACGATGCATTAAGAGACGAAGTTTTGTAGCTTATAACTGTTCCACGATGTTAAAGGCTAATCACGCAAATTCTCTTATAGAAGTCTCAAATTCAAATTGATTTATGTTTCGTCCCTACAATGGTAAAAGGATGATTAGTCATGGTCTATGTAGATTAGATCATCTTCCAAATAGAAGGGAAATATGCGATTTCAATCTCATTCCATGATTTAACTAAGGACGTTATATCATATCTTGAGAATTGTTCGCAATTTCTTGCAGAAGCAAGGATTCATCAAACCACCATTTTAACAAAAAAAGCTTCAGTCAATCGTAATATACTCCAGGGTTAAAAACGCAGTACACTCGAACAAAAATTGTTCCAAGAGTGTCTCCTGTTGAGATTAACCATAATTTCTTGAGAAATCAAAGCAAATAGTGCACTAGATGTGGAAAAGAGGCAGCATCAAATTACTGAGATGAAGCTTCCTCCTTTTTCTCTGGTGATAGGTACCTACCAAATGGACGAAATTAATTGGTTAAAAACTGTATAATTCATGTATAATGCTTATTATGGATCAAAACAGAAGGTCACAATTAGCATAAACTTAGTCTCTTATAATTTGCGGTCACCTCCACATATCAGATTAAACATATGAACAAGCCAACATCTCAAAGTGAGTGTGTTTCAACTGTATCAGAAGAAACAGTAAATTCTCAGGCTGGCTAGGCCCTAACTTAAAGTGTCCTCCAAAAGGATGGAATTATTCAGATTCGAAATCTGATATGTCACATAAGCATAGGAAAACAGTGATTGAATACAAGTAAAAGAATGTAACTACTCACCCCTGACCCCTAGCCCAACGGGAGAGTTGATATAGTTGAACAGTCTCATTGGAGGCATGGCATGCCAATAGTAGATAGTTGCGAGGTTGTACCATCCATGCAAACCTCATGAACAATAATGAATAAATACACATAGCTGCAGCAAGAGTAATGAAGAAGATTCAGAATGCTTAACCATCCACTAACTATTGAAAAAGAATTGTGCTCTCATCAAACCAGAATACTTAACCTCCTGTCATATTCCCCGAAATCATTTCTGGAGGTTTCTTCATGTCTGCCAACCCCTATTCAAAGCATCAAATAAGAAGGCAGGAAGTAGGAAAAAGTTAGAATCTTGAAGTAATTGGTTAGATAAGTGAAATATCAAGGAAATGATCTCAAATCATCATAATGAAACATACAGCAGCAACAAAACCCCAGTTAGCAATAGGACCCCAGAAATGAGTTGTTTTTGGACCAACAGGACTATTCCAAAATGCCTTGAAGGAAGCCATGTCTGACCACTTCTTGAACACCTTCAAATTTTAATATAAACCTGTAAGCTATTGATTATCCAAGAAGCACACAAATTCTAAGAAAATAATGAGAAAACAAAGAACAGCCAAGATAAGAATAAACTAAGCTGAAATTCTCGTCTAACTAATTATCTCAAATTTTTTCTACGTGTTAACAGAAAATTCAAAAGGCAGATAAATTTTAGTTTCTATACACCAATTAGCTATTAATAGGCAATCGATAACTCATTTTAGGAGTCAGAATTCGTAAGTCCTGGTGGAATCTTTCGTCCATTCCTTGCATCCATCTAGTTCTGCTGTCCACTTTTGTTCAATCTTAGTGAACGCAAATTAAGAAATAGCAAACAACACATCTGAGCATGAAGTTGGAGAAGAAACCATAAATAAATCACCTTTAGATATTCTACAAGAAAATAACAATCATAATTCCAAATCAATCTGATAAACTTCAAATTTCTGCCACCCAGTTTCCGTGAGGCACGAGCATTCAGGCAATGGACAATACATGAACTTAGATACTTCAAAGATAGGTGAAAAGTTGTAGACAATTAATTCAAACCTCAAACCGATGCCCAAATAACCTTGTAACAATACGGCCATTGAAGAACAGAAATAAGAGTCAAATGGCAATCGGAAAAGCAGACGAAAGGAGAAAAGAAAACCACGGCTTGATATCCCACAGGACATCTGTAATCAAAAACCCTATTTTTCAAACTGTAAAACAATTCCGTTTAAACCAATTTACGGATGACCGATTCATATTATAAGTCCCCTCAAAAAGAAACCCAGATTTCTCTGCCCAGATGCGACAACCCATCTACATGACACATCAACGGTTGTTTGTGCCCATCTCTCTTGTGTAAGAGAGGATGAAGAGAGGAAGAAGAATTAGTACATCACATCGGAGGCTTACCTGAAACGGGATCGCCGGAGAGAAGATGAAGTAGCTGTGTGTGTGTGTTTGGTAGTTTGAAGTTTCTGACTTCCCAGTGAGAAGGCGCAAACGAGTCAGGGACCGGGGAATGTAGTAATTTTATTAGATGTGATCTGGCCTAGGAAAAGTCGTAATCTTATAGCCAATCACTGAAATTCTGTGGCCGATTTTTGACTAACTGATTGGTTGCTGGCATGTGCTTTCTGATGCGACCCAAAATGTTGCTCTGAACTTTTATTTGTGATTTCTTCCTTCATTTTCTGACCTAAATTTGGTAAAATCGAATAAATTGATTGAGGCTTTAAAATTGTGTTGTCCTGTTATTACAAAATTTGCAAATAATTTCTTATCATCTGATTGTTTTGTTACAGCAAAGAAAAATATGAGGCAAATGTTAACAGGTGACAAATAGATTACATCTCAGTATATCAGGTCTAATATTAAAGATAAAGTTTTGAAAATTATATTTAAAAATCATAAATTTTGATTTTAATGTCAATTTGTAATTTGAGTTTATGAGCCTTTAGTAAAAATACTTTATCCGGTCAATAATAAAGATAAGACAATAATAGATTATTTTAATGATATCATAGAGGGGATGAATGAAGCAATTAAGATTAATATAAAAATTAGGTTGTCTTTGTACATGTACAATATCTTATCATGCAGTCATCGGTTAGAGATGAAAAGATAATTTTACTGAAAAATTGTAGGGGGTGGTAATAGTTTTGCAAACTTTCCAATTTTACCGTCGTAGTCTCTAGCACAAACAAAAATCAGAAAAATTAAACTTAACAAAATAAATCAACACCGAGATTTGTTAACGCAGTTTAGCACTCATTGCCTACGTCTGTGGGGCTCTCACCTAGCTTAATCACTTTCAGCAAAGTACAATAGATTTATCTAAGGCTTTATCGAGCTGACACCACTCAGCCCTTGACACTATCTCTCAACCTCACTTCTCGTTAAAGAATTTCATACCCAATACTACGACTGTCTCGTACTAACTTCAACAGAAGATTTTTACACACTGTTTGATAATAAAGATGATCAAATGAACAACTCAAGTGATTAAAATAACTAGAAACAAAAACGATAATACACTTGAGATAAAAAGAACAATTTTCCGATGAGTTTTGCTCCACTGAAATAGATCTAAAAGTTGTCGAAATAATAATAGGCTGATTCACACAAACACCAACAATTCACTTCGATATGCTCAATAATGAAAGACGTCTGCAACGTCAACCCTTACTCACAAATCTCCTTCACCGTGGCTCACACAACCCATCAAACGTTGTTCAGCTCTATTCACCAACATACATCGAATCCACATCTTTAATTAATGCAACACAATCACGTCCTTCACTTTGACACACACTCACGTTAGAGATAGGGCACACCTGTTGTCTTCCATCCACACACATCAACTTGGTTTTTGCACATCTCACACACGCACGACTCCTCAATCTTTTTCACCTGCTATATATAATTCACGCACATCAATCCTTCAGCTATATATATGGAGACATGCTCAATTAACACCCAATTTCCAACACGCACATCATCTTCAAGTGCCGCCCACTGCGTTTCTTGCACGCTTACCTCACCAACGCCAAAGAGCTTCACAACAGTTGGTTAATTAGAGATTTTTTTCTAAAATACCGCACCCACACATCTTAGATAGACTTCTGCCATGGATTCACGATATACATAAATCCATCATATAATAAGAGTCCAACTTCAACTAAGAGTCCCACCTAAAATAGAATTTTATCACAACTGGACCATTATCCAAATACCTTTTGAATCCAAGTCAATATCCAACTAATATCTTATATGTCCAATTAATAAAAATATGCCAAAATAAAATAAATAGATATATTCAACATATATCCAACAATCTCCCCCTTTTTGGCATATTTGTCACAAATAAGAAACTCTCCCTAAATAACATAATTGGATATATAAGTGTCAAATTCACAACAAGTTCTAAAGAACACCAATTATCCAAATTTCTCCCCCTTGGGACAAAAGGATGCCAAAAAGTAAGATAAATAGTCACGCATGTACCTTGAAATCTCCCCCTGAATGGAACATTCATCATAAACAACCTGATGTCTTCCCCTTGAGACAAAACAGTATCAAAATGTATAATCATAATAATCAATCATAGATGCAGTGGAAGAAACATAAGCACGCCAATATGATAATTTACCACCATTCAAAACGCTGAGAGATATGCCCGAAAGAGAGAAAGATACCCGAAAGAGATCCATACTGATGCGAGAGCTGAAGAGTCATCAGTAGAGCCAAGAAGAAGTCACAATGCAAACTACTAGACGACAATAGCAACAAAAAGACTAAATAACTAAAAACAATAAATCTTTTCTTTTCTTTTTTGTTTCCTTTTTTTTTGGTTTTTTTCTTTAACAATACAAAACTTCAAAAATGTAAAGCACACTGTCCCTGTGCCCCTCGAAGAATCTCAAACTTGGTGTTTTTCTTTGGCTCGAATGAAGATGTATAACACAAGTAGCCTGTAAGTTCTTGATAATCAACCATTTTCTTTCTCTTGGTTTTTTCTTTCGCTCACACCTCCAATAACATTTTCTGCTGGATGATTTCTTTGGATTCGAGATGTAGAACCTCGGTTCAAATCAACTTTTATTGTTTTGGTTAATTCATTATCTGAAGTAACTGAAAGTTCTTCAGTTCGTGCAGTTACTTCCTCAGCAGTAACTAGCTACAAATTTGGGCATTTTCTTGTTTTTCCTTCACAATATCTTTGTGTCTGTAATTGACCCTTTCTAACCCGATCTTGATTTGATACTATGGAATGCTGCTGGAAATTTAATGAAGAGTGTCTATATTTTCGGTTTTGACCCCTTTGAAACATCATTTATAGTAACTTATAACATCTTGGCCTTATATGCCCAACAACTCCACAAAAATGACATGTGGGTATAAATCTTCGTCTCTTATTCGGCGCTTCTACCTCTTGGGCTGATCTGAACATACCAGAATTTTCTTCATTAACTTTCGAACACTCACCTTTATAACCTAT
>JANIIA010000039.1:66951-98921 GCA_027478495.1 Erythroxylum alaternifolium | reverse complement strand
CACAATCTATTTTTCCAAAAATCACTTATTCACACTTCTACCGGGATAATCGTCATGAACGCATGTACACTAAACTCACTATTCACAACTGCATGAGCATGAGGTGTGGTAATTTACCACACCTGGACCCGTTCTCTGGTCCGACCCGTTCTCTGGAAACGGGATGTTACACTAACCCTTAATATGAGAATGGGATGTTACAAATTGTTTAAATCTGCCCAAGTTTTGTGCACCAATCCTTTCATGACTTCCTTGATCTTCTTGGATCTTGATCTTATGATTCCTAGTAGGAACATATAATGGATCATTGGTAGCAACTTGTCCACCTATGGTAGTATGCTTCCCACGTGAATCTCCAAGTAATCCTCAATCCATGGTAGCTAGCTTTCCATCAAGAACATGTTGACCTTAGTTCTCATCAATATGTATAATGCATGCTTAATTTGACTAATCCAGGTATGTTTACTTAATTTATATCTCAAGATCATACATACATCATAACTCATATAAGCCAAATTTGAATTTAGGCTTACACCTCCTTTATACAAGATTATTCTAAGTCCATCATTCAATCATATATCTATCACAAACAAGCTTTCCAATCCTTTTTCTAATGTTACAAGATCCCAAAATATCTAATTTATCATTCACTTTTACTTAATACACAACATTCATCTGCTTTGAATAAACATATCACTCATTCTCTTATTTACTCATCAAAATAAGTACATTTCAAGCTCCATTCAAGCCTAAATAAGTACATCGTAAGAAGGCCTTGACAAGTCAAAAATTTATATATATGATTTTGTGAAAAAAGGTATAACTTTCGTTGTGGATTTTGGATTAAAATAATTCAAGTACGCTTTTGAAGAGGACTCCGAGTTCTATAACTTTTGTGAAGACTTTGTGAAGTGATTTTACCATCTAAAGTGTTAGAATTGCACATTTATATAAAGGTCCAGTGTACATCTGCCCGTCAAAATTACACATTTATATAGATGTCCCATGTATGTCTACCCAGTAGATATGTATCCCTACAAATGGTTATGAACGAAGTTGGGAAGCTAGAAAACTTGAGAATGTCTACCCAGCAGACATGAAGCCTGCCTAACGGACATGTAAATAGCATATCCTTCTTAACAACCATTCCCATGATTTCCACGTATATACTAACATCATTTTATTCCAAATTCTCTAGTATTCACATTCATTTATGCAACTTCGTTACATGCTAATTCAACTACCATATTAGTTGCAATAAAATTCACAAAACTCTATCCCACTTGATTCATTAATCATATATATAACAATACATATCACCATCATTTTCTGGTTTACTATATCCTTACTCCTTCCCCTTCAAAGAGGATTATTAAACCCGTCTCTTAATCCTAAGTTTTTCCTCTTCATTTCCTCTTCGTTCTTACCTCCATTTAAATTCAATATCAATCACAAACAAATCATACTCTATGATTGACTATAGACACAAAGATAGAACATTTATACATATACTTTCATCATCAATTTTCTGCACATATGTTTTACTCCTTTATCACCTTCATTCCATTTCTAAACTATCACCTTAATTCATCTCATTTATGAAGTAAATCACACGTTAGTATAGACTTTACGTATAAGAAACTTGATACACAAGAAGGGGGGTTGAATGGTGTATCCTTTTTGTGAATATAAAATCTTGCTAAGAACTTCTCTTTCTTGTTAAAAAGATATCAAAAAATTTATATGAAAATTATTACGCAGTTAAATCGCAAATAACTTCTATATAATTGTTTAACAATAAAATAAACTGAAGTAAAGGATAGAGGATAGACGCTGCGATTTTTATACTAGTTCACCCCAAACTGTGGGTTATGTCCAGTCCTCAGAGTTCGTCTGGGTGTTTCACTATACTCCAAACGATTACAAGTATTCTTTCTTTCCTTCCAGAGCCTTTTCAGGTCTCTTACAAAGTATTCTTTCAGCTATCTTAGCCTCTCTAGGCTATCAGCCTTTTCTTTCTCACTAAAAGAAGATTGTGAGCTTTTGTTACTGTAGGGTTAGCTCTCTTTGTATTGCACTACATAATTTCTCCTTTCTAAGTAAGCACTGAACGCTCAAAGATCACTGATTTCTGACTCGGAAGATTTGTAAGAATTTTCTCTAAGATTCTCTAACATTGTAAAATCTTCGACTATGACTAGTATTTATAGCCTTTGCCTCTAACTGTTTCTTAATCTTTGATAACCGCTTCTTGATTCTTGATAACCATCATTTAGTTGAGTTCTGTAACTAACTCTAACTAAATAACTTTCTAACGTGCTAGTGTATCTTTATGGTATCGTCTATGTCTTCTTTGCATCTATATTGTCTTTGCATCTGTATTGACTTTGCGTCTGTATTGTCTTTACATCTGTGTTGACTTTACGTCAATATTGTCTTTGCGTCTGTGTTAACTATACGTTTGTATTGTCTTTGCGTCTGTGTTGACTTTGCGTCTGTATTGACTTCGTGTCTACATCTGCGTCTATGTTTTGATTTTGATTCTTCGTCTGCGTTTGTGTTTTGATTTTACGTGTTTGCATTTATATTGTCTTTTCATCTGCGTCTTTGTTTTGACTTCGAGTTTGAGTCTGCGTCTGCGTCTGTGTTTTGATTTTGCATCTGTGTCTATGTTTTGACTTCGCGTCTGCGTCTGTGTTTCCTTCTGTGTCTGTATTCTGTACTTTATCTGCACACTTAACAAACTTGTCAAAAACGTTCATTTGTTTCTAACATTATTATTATTTGATTGTCATCAAAATTAATCATCGTAAAGTCCTCTTGACTTAACAACTAACATTCTGCTTGCGAATTTGAATATGAGTAGTGGTAGAGATAATGCAAGACTCGATCTCAAGTTGTTCATAAAGTTTACCCATGACCAATTTAAGGTTCTAAACATAAGACTAGATAATTTAGAGTCTCTATCAGACCTTAATTCTCTAGGAAACACACATTTAAGCAGGGAGAAAAGGATGATTCTAATTATAATAAGATTAGTTATAGGAAGGGTTGGGTTGTTCAAAATAGGACAACAATTTGGGAAATATTAAAATGAAAATTTGTAACTTTCAAGGGAATAGTGATCCTGAACTATATACTGAGTGGAGGAGGAAGGTCGAACATTTTTTATTATTGTAATTACTTAAAGGAAAAGAAGGTCAAACCAGAAATATTTAAGTTTACAGATTATGCTTGTGTTTGGTAGGACCAATTTGTGATTAATAGACATAGAAGTAGTGAGAGACTTATTAATCATGTGAAGAGATAAATACAATAATGTGTGTAAGGTTCATACTAGCCATTATCATAAGGACTTGTACGTAGAAAGTTGCAAGAGGATCATAAGACAATTAAGGCTAAAGTCATTAGTGGTTTGAAAAAAAGATAGCTTAAGAAAAAGAGTCTTTGATAGGTTAAAAACAGATAAGTGCTTAAGAAAAAAAAGAGTGAGTACATGCAAAAAAGTGAAAGAATATAGTGATATATAATGAGAAAAGAAAATAAAATGTAGAGAGCAAACTAAAGAGAAAAGAAACAGAGTTGATGTTTTTGTTAGTAATTGTGAGATTAAGAGTGTCACGTTAGTAAAACAATAACTATTTCTACTTTTGTACTAGGATATTGGTTTTTCAACTAACAATCTTAACACTTTTTAGCTTTGTTTGGTTATTTCTTAATTGAAAGAATTTTCAAATTTATTTCTTAAGGAAATAATAAATAGTTTCCTCCTTTAAGAGATATAGAACACCAAATATATTTTGTTCATAGTTTAATAATTTAATAGACCAGCCTATAGAACCAATGCTAGAGAGACAAAGGAGATTCAAAGGCAAGTGGATAAGTTAGCTCAAAAGGGATGCACAAGGAAGGGTTTTAGTCTATGCTTAGTTCTTATGATTTTGTGCTAAATAATAATGGAACATGGCTCATGTGTGTTGATTATCAAGTCATATGTGAAATCAATATAAGGTATAGACATCCTATCCCTAAGTTAGATGATAAATTTCATGGTTTGTGTATGTTTTCTAAAATTAATTTAAATAACGATTATTATCAAATTCACATGAAAGAAGATGATGAATAGAAAACTGTTTTTAAGACAAAATATAATTTATATGAGTAGTTAGTGGTGTTTTTTGGTTGAATTAATGTACCTAGCACTTATGTGAAGTTAATGAATTGTGTTTTGCATTCTTTCACTGGAAATTCTAGTTTGACAATATTTTAGTGTATAGCAAGAATTTGGATGGTCATGTTGACATTTGCATGATTTTTCATATGTTAAGGAACCATCAATTTTATCCTAAACAATTTCTGTTAAGATATAAGTTATGATATCTTATTGTTTAAATTTGGGCATTATTTGAGTGGACATAATTGGTTATTTTTGGAAGTTTAGCTTGATTGGGACTCTTTAAGATAAAATTACATGAAAGATAAAATCCTAATGAAGATAGGATTTGTTATTTAAGGTAAAATCACCATATCTAAATAAAGATAGTGTGCAGATTTTTGGTGATTTTTGTAGTTATCTTTGGAAGCCTATTTTAGTGATAATGGTTATCTAAGGTAGCTGACTTTGTGGAGATCATGACTGACAATTTGCAGCTGTCTTCATGTGATGTTTTGGACTAAAGTCATGGGTTCGGTAGTGAAAAACATGTAGATTTTTGCTGTATTTTTTCCACCTATTGCGTGATTTATTGGGGCTATTTTGTTGTTGCTTTTTGTGTAGAAAATATAGATTTTGTGTGACTTTGTCAGCTGGGATTTTAGGGTTATTTTTTATGATATTCGGTAGCTGATTGGTTGAAGATATTATTCTGTGTGTTGCTGAATTTTCTATGGAGGATCAATGGACTAGGTTATTTGTGGTTATTTGGATTTTGTAACTGCATTTTCTCTTATTCTTAAACGAAAATAGAGGGCTATCTTGGTTGTTGGTTTCGTGAGTCTTAGCTACTATGATTTTTCTTTGTGTTTGCATGATTCTTGTTGTGTTGTTTGCTACTGATGGAGCTTTGATTGTGTGGCTATTAGTTGTGATTTGTGGGGTGTAAAAACTTTGTAAGTCATTATGATTTTTGGAGCTATTATATTGCCTGATTCTTATTGTGTTGTTCACTATGGATGGAGCTTTGATTGTATGGTTGTTGGTTATGATTCGTGGGGGTGAGAAAACTTAACAATTCTTTGTGATTTTTAGAGCTATTACGTATAGTTGATTGTGTGAATTTTGTTGGGTTGTTCATTATCGATGGTGTCTTAGTTTGGCAGTTGTCTAGTATTAGGTTGCTGGCTGTTGTGTGTGACTTTGCAGCTATTGTTTTTTTTTGTGTGGTGGTGTGCAAAAACTCCAGAAGTTTTAGCAATTTTTGTAGTTGTATTTTTGGGAGTATTAAGCTATCTTTGGCAGCTGATTTTTGGCGATTTTATCTATCTTGGACAACTGCATTTTTTAGTAGTGTTGCGTGATTTTTATGGCTGTCCAGATATTGGTTTTTGAGTGAAAAACATCTAGGAGACTTATATTGTTGCAACTGTATTTTTCGTGACGTTTCAGTAATGAGACATTTGTTCAATTGATGGTTATTAATGCTGCTGTATGCGTTGCTAATCGTGACTCTTCTTAATAATTCACGAAAGATATTGTTCTACCACTCCCTACACTTTTAGCAGATGAAGCTTTATATTTAAGGGAGTTATTTTTATCTCAAGTGTTCTTTTTGTTTATGTTGTTATTGTTTCAATCGCTTATGTTATTTAATTCTTATCTTTATTATCAAACGTTATTAAGAAAATCCTCTGTTAAGATTATCACGAGGTGGTCGTGTTAATGGGTGTGAATTACTTTCATAGATTATAAAGACGAAAGATAGTGCCAAAGGTTGAGTGAGTGAGCTCTATAATGCCTTGAGTAAAATTATTATTATTATTTGGTAAAAGTGATTAATCTGGGTGAGGACATTGCAGACGTAGGCAAAGTGTGCTGAACTACGTTAACAAATTTTGGTGTTGAATTTTCTATTTTGTGTTTAATTTTTTATTTTTGTTTGTGCTAGAAATAATTATGACTGACCTAGAATTTTTACGAAATTGAATTCTTTCAAATTTTCAATTTTTTTTGAAAATTATACTACAAAATTTAGAAGGATAAGCCATGTAAAATTCTAAAAGATACATGCGCTCCCTTGCAATACCATGCTCTTCCTCTTTTCTCCAGAGTCTCCACCACTTCCTATATGAAAATCACCTGATATTCATGTACTTTCCAACCTTCTAGAATCTGTAACTCCTTATTTGCTTTACTAAATTCATTTTTTGCTGTCAAAGTTCTTTCATTTCTATTTTGCTTTCTCTTAGTATCATGATTGCTATTTTCTCCATCGTGTTTTTTGCCACTGTTCATTAGAATTAGTACAGGCATACGCATGGTATAAAGAGGAATACCTAAAAGAAAAAATTCTGAAGATACTTGAAAATGAAGAGAAAAGTAATTGAAAAGTAAAGTTAAAGAGAGAAGAATGTTACTTTATTATTTTTGGAAAAATTTACAGTATACCTTTTATACATGATCTACAGTATGCCTTTTATACATCATCAAAACGTAGCGTCTAAGGTAACTGAACTAACTTAACTTAGCTACAACACTAATTGAACTAACTTAACTTAACTACAATATACCCACACTCAGTACATTACAATAGTCTTCCCATCCCCCCCTCAAGTTGGAAAAAGAGTAAGACCCAACTTGGATGAAAGTGATGAATGTGACTCCTGACCAAGTGTTTTGGTCATAATATTAGCCAACTGCATCTCTAATGGAATGTAAGCAGTCTAAAGAAAGCCATCTTGTATTTTCTCTTAAGTAAAATGATAATATATATCCTAATATATATCCAAATGCTTAGTTATCTAATGGAAACATGGATTAGCTGCTATTTGTTGGGCAACTTTACTATCACAAAACTTAGTAACAGGTATGCACAAATCCTTAAGCAAGTAAGATAACTAGAGAAGCTCATTTGTGGTTGTAGCCATGCTCCTATATTCTGCTTCTGTTCATGATTTAGATATAGTAGGTTGCTTCTTTGTCTTCTAAGACATGAAAGCGTGCCCTAAAAATACACAAAATCCAGTAAGAGGCCTCCTAGACAACAAGCAAGATTCCCAATCTGCATCAGAAAAAGCAGTGAGCTGAAGTTGAGATTACACAAAATAAAATAATCATAAAGAAATGGACCCTTTTAAGTACTTGAGCGCATGAACAACAGCTTGCATATGAGGAACTTTAGAAGCAGAGAGGAATTGACTTAAATTTTGCACCACATATGAAATATCAAGTTGATTCATTGTCAAATATAATAATTTGCCCACAACTTTCCTATACTCTTCTAGATTCTCCGTATGTGCTCCTTCAATAAGGGAGAGTTTCATATATTGAGGAAGAGGAGTGGAGCACAGTTTGGCTCTTATCAGACCTACCTCTTTTAAAATATGCAGAACATATTTCCTTTTATTCAAGTAGGTTCGTTAGTCAGTTTTATGCAGCTCAATACCTAAGTAATTTCTTGCAAGACCTAAGCCTTTGATATTAAACTTAGTATGCAAAGTTTGTTTCAAATCAACAATCTCCAAATCATCATTACTAGTGATCAAAATGTCATCAGCATAAACCAATGTTGTAGTAAACTTACTACCCGATTGCTTAACAAACAAAGAATAATCACTGATGGATTGAGTATAGCCTAACTGAACCAAGAACCTAGTAAACTCCTTATTCCATTATCTAGAGGCCTGTTTAAGGCCATATAATGACTTCTTCAGTCAACAATCTTGACCTAATTTAGCCTCATTATAACCATCAGGAGGAAACATATATATTTCCTCATCAATACGACCATGCAAGAGAGCATTATTAACATCTACTTGATGAAGAGGCCAATTCCTAGCAATAGCTAATGCTATCATAACCCAAACAGTAGCAAGCTTAGTAACAGGAGAGAAAGTGTGATTATAATCCTTACCTTCCTTTTGGCCAAAACCTCTTATAACCAACTAGGCTTTGTATCTTTCTACATTTCCATATCAATTATACTTCACCTTATACACCCATTTGGATGAAACGGCTTTATATCCTGGAGGAAAAATAGTTAACTCCCAAGTTTTATTCCTCTTCAAAGTATCAAGCTCACTTTGCATTGCCTCCTCCCATTGCTTGTCCTGACTAGCATCAAACATAGTTAGCAGGTTTATGAATAGTGAAAACCTTAAACAATGAGACCACATGATCATAAGGTAGGTGATAAAAGTCTTTAGCAGTAAACAGAGGATGAGATGTTGAATAGGTATGAGAGGTTGAAGAAGTAACACTGTTGGCATTGGCACTCAAGAGAAAATCTTCCAACCAATATGGTTTCCTTCTATTTCTTTGAGACCTTCTCAGCACTGGTGAATGAGAATGAGAAGTATTGTTTGTAGGAAACGTTGTAGGTGAATTTTGAGGAATATGGATAGTAGACGAAAAGATATTGGGAGAGGAATTATTTGTAGGATAAGGAGTAGCACTAATAATAGGAAAAGAAGTGTCTGTATAATCTGCAGAAGGAGAAATGTTTTAAAAAGGAGATATAATAGTAACAGGAATATTGGGAACTGATATATCGGAAGAAGGAGATTTTTTGAATGGGAATATATTTTCACAAAAAATAACATCCCTGCTAAGTAAAATGCATTTATTTTCGACATCAAGAAGTTTATATCCCTTTTGGGCAGAATGGTACCCTATAAGCACACATCTATTAGCTCTAAGCTAAAACTTATCACCTTTTAGACCTACTTTAGTAGCATAACAGAGACATCCTATTGTTATTAGATGAGTATATTCTAGTTTAGAATGAAACAACAACCCATGAGGTGTTTTCTAGGCCAATATAGGTGTAGGCATTTTATTGATGAGATTGGTGGTTGATAAAAGGCACTTTCCCAGAGATAATTAGGTAAATTGGCATATATTTTGAGTGATCTAACTGTATCCATCAAATGTCTATGTTTTCCCTTAATTATGTCATTTTGTTGAGGGGTATAAGTCATAGACCTTTGATGAATAATCCCAGTTTCTCTCATTAAGTGACCACTTTGTGAATTAACAAACTCAGACCCATTATCTGACCTCATGTACTTAGGTGTTTTTGAGAAATGGTTTTGAACATACTTCACAAAGGAATTAAAAATGCTGCCAACCTGATGCTTTTTATTAAGCAAGTAAGTCCAAGTTGCTTTACAGAAATAATCCACCAAAGTGAGAAAATATCTTGAACCATCAATATTGGCAATTCTATATGGTACCTAAAGATCAATATGAATGAGTTCAAAAGGTACAGATGAGATATGTGTGCTTCTAGGAAAAGATACTATATTAGATTTAGCCATTTTACAAGTATCAAAAAAAAGTTTATTGACATCAAATTGCTTACATTCAGGGACATGACAAAGTTTAGAGGCTGAAGTATGCCCCAATCTTACATGAAATATATGAAAGTCTACATTATTTTGAGCAACAAAACATGAATGCTTAACAGTATGTGAAAGGTTGTTTATCTCGGATAGATTGTGAACAAAATGAGACAAAGAATCTGCAGAGTTTTCATAAGGAACAACCTCAAAATAGTATAGCCCATTAATACCTTTGCCAATAGTAGCAACTTTACTAGTGGTGTGTCGTGAAAGGTACAATTAGAAGGATAAAAATGGGCCTTAAGTGTTTCAGATTTGAGTAATTTTCTAACAGATAGAAGATTGTATTTAAACTCAAGTATATGCAATACATCATGCAAGATCAAGGTAGGACTTATATGAATAGATCTAACTAATGTAACATTCTTAGTTAAACCATAGGGTAATGTAATAGAAAGAGGATTGGAAAGTAATGTGTTATTCAAGAAAAGGTGACTGTACGAAGTGATATGGTCAGAAGCGCCAGTATCCATAATCTAATTCCTATGCATACTATCAATGTGTAGAAAAGAAAAAGTAGATGAATTAAAAGCAATACCTGCAAAATTTATATTGGTCCCTATAACATCATACGGAGTAGCAGCAGTCTTAGCCTTGAACTTCCTCATAATACTATCCAGTTCCTGGTACATTTGATTGATCATCTTCTGATAGACTTGATTGCCTTCATCATCATCCAGCTCTAGTGGTATATCTCGATCACCTTCATTTAGTTGACCATTGCTTGTAGTAATATGAGCAACCAACCTACCAGATCTCTTGCCCTTTTTACCTTTATACCAGTCAGGATACCCAATTCTCTAGAAATAGTTGTCATATATATGTCCCTCTTACTTACAATGTGTACAGTACCTCCTACGAGATTTCGTAAACCTTTTAAACTCACATTAAACTCTTTAAAACCTCTGGCTCCATTATTAACTAAAAAGGAAATTGGATCTGTAGCATAACTAGTTACCTCCTATTTTTTAACTGGTTGAACTAAATAATAAGCCCTATTAACTAAAGGAAGTGGATGCATCGACAACACCTGATTCCTCATTCCTTCATACTCATCATTGAGTTTCATTAGAAATTATATAAGCTTGGATCTTTTATCCATTTCAATGAATTTCTCATTCATTATGCCACAGGTGTAAATAGGAATACCAACCAAGTTGTGCAGTTCATCCCAACACCTCTTAAGCTTGCTAAAATAGCAAGCTACAGACATGTTTCCTTGAGTAGTTTGACTCAACATACGCTCAATATGATAAATCAAAGGTTCATTACTCTGATCAAACCTTTCATTATTCTCTTTCCACAATTGCTCAGCAGATTGAGCATATAAGAAAGAATTAGAAATCTCAGGAATCATAAAGTTTAAAATCCAATACGCAACCATTTAGTCACATCTGATTCACTTTTGATGATCAGGATTAATAACAATAGCAGGCTTAACATATGATCCATCTATAAAACCTAATTTCATTTTGGCACCCATGACCATTTTCACAGTATAACTCCAACCTAGAAATCCTATGCCAATAAATTGAAAACAGTAAGAGACATATTAGGATGATCTCCATTAGATAAGAGAAGTCGATCTATCGCACCAGTAATCATCATCGTAGTTCCAAAAGAGCCATTGTTAGCATCACTGACACTTGCTATCTGCAATGAGGAAGCCTCACTTTAACTTAGCTTAGAACTTCGGAGATTAACTATTAGCTTCAACAACCAACCAATCAACTAGATCAATCTTAGTTTTCAAAGAATCAACAATGATGCAGCTGAGCTAACCGTAGCTCTGATACCATCTAAAGAGACATGAAAATGAAGAGAAAACTAACTAAAAAGTAAAGTTGGAGAGAGAAGAATGCTACTTTATTATTTTTGAAAAAGTGTACAGTATACCTTTTATACATCATCTATAGTATGCTTTTTATACATCATCAGAAAGTAGCATCTAAGATAACTGGAATAACTTAACTTAGCTACAACACTAACTAAACTAACTTAACTTAGCTACAACACACTCACACTCAGTACATTACATTAGTCTTCACAGAAAATGATAAAGAATTTGAATCTTGAATGTTCACGAGTCTCATGGTGTTGTTGTATCACTTAACTTTAGTTGTTCTTTTTTTCTTTCTTTTTACCTTTTTCTTCTTCTAATATAAAGCTAGAAAATTATGATGTTTACTGTCCTTTAACAAGTGCATGCCAACTTTTCATCTATTATTGGCTTTACAAACCTAAGATTGTGGGAAATATTTGGTCTATCTTGATATTTCTTAATCCAAAAATTTTTAAATAATTTTTAAATTATTTTATGAATAAAATTATTCAAAAACAAATTTATTATAAATATGAAAATTTTAATTATTCAAATGCAAATTATTACGGATTAATAAAAAATATTATAAAATAATTATTTTTTAAAAATTATAAAATATATTTTAGTCATCTTAAATTTTAATGAAATTTTTTTGAAATTAATAAAATTATTAAAAAGTTTGACATCTTTTACCCTTTGAGAAAAAATTTTTTTAGTTAATTTCTTGTGTAGTAAAGTTGTAGTTGAGCTGCAGATCACCCATTGGATATTAAGAAATCAAGGTTTGGAAGGAAAATAAAATTTGGAGTTAAAGGTATGCATAAACGTTAATGCATGGACACATAAGTTTGGCCAACTCCTTCAAATTTTCCACTCTCAGCAATTGTCCAATGTCCAATGTCCATTGTCCATCAACATTTACGAAAAAAATCCACAATAGGATCACGCACATAAATCATAATCAGATGATATAAACATTTTTTGCAACTTATTACTCATGTTTGTTATGTTTGCCTCAATTTTGTATGTTAGCCTAAATCCTACATTGTTTGTGGAAATAGGCCTTAAGTCTTTGGTCTCTTATACACATGGTCCTTGTCCCATATTGGATAGATAACATAAGCATTTTGTCTTTAGCTCCTTATATAAGGAGTCTAATGGTGACTTTTAGAAGTCAAGTTACTACTTGGTGGAGGCTAATAATACAAGTGTTTTAGCCTCCCCATTTGTAAGAGAGCTTTTGTACTCCTTCATAGTGAAGATTTTTCTGGCTAGCCGTTTGAGGTTTTTTTCCTCGCATTGGGGTTTTTCCTCTTAAATTCCTATGTTCTTTTTTATTTTGTGCTTGCATTTAAAATTCTAACTTCTGTTGGGTGTTATTTGGTGGTGTTTTCTACCTCCTTTCTTTTTCGATATAATTCCTTTAGGCTGTAGTCATCATAACAAATTGGTATCAAAGCTTTAGCTTAGTTTGTGTCTAATTTACCATATGCTCTGTAGCTGCCACTAACGTGGATCCTCCATATCAGAAAGCAAGTTAGATAGTCTAAATAGGACCCACAACCTTGGTATTAGTTGTGGGGCCCACTATCCCATTTTGCTTGTAGGGGCCCATTACCTTGATTTGATTTGTAAGGTTCATTGCTCGGTTTTACCTGCGGGATCCACTTGTTGAAAAATAGTGAGCAATATAATCTTTTAGCCAATATGATGGCTACGAAGACTTCATTTGAAAAGTTTGACCGGAGTATTAATTTCGGCATATAGCAACTCAAGATAGAAGCTATCCTTATACAAGATGGGTGTAAATTGGTACTTGATGGAGTGGAGAAAAAGCCGGCGGATATGACATCAGATAAATTCACAAATCTAGATAAAAAGGCTAGATCAACCGTTATATTGAATCTCTCCAATGAGGTTTTACAAGAAGTTACCAGTGAAATTATAGTCAAAGGCATGAGGGAGAAGTTGAAAGCCATGTACATAAAGAAGATAATGGAAAATCGGCTTTATCTGAAACAAAAGTTGTACATGTTGAGGATGAAAGAACGTACATCTATTCTTTCACATCTAGATAAATTTGATTCTCTTAGTTTAGATATGAAGAATGTAGATGTGAATATTGAGGATGAAGATCAACCCATATTACTGTTATGTTCCCTTCCCCAGTCTTTTAAATATTTTCGTGATACTATGATTTATAGGAAAGAGCCAATCTCATATAATAGTATTAAGTTTTCATTAAAGTCAAAAAAGCAGATTGATAGGGATATCACTGGGGAGACTAATGGAAATCAGGTAGAGGGACTATTTATATGAGGTAGATATGAAAATAGAGATTTTAGATCCAAAGGCAGGTCTAAGTCCAAAAACAAAAATAAAATTTGCAATTATTGCAAGAAAAAGGAGCACATAAAGGCTAATTGTTATAAATTGAAAAATAAGGAGAAAAATGGGAAGAATAACATCAACACCGCCGAGGTTAATATAGTAGCAGATGAGAATGAGGGAATTGTCTTTGTAGCCACATAAGATAAAGTTAGGTCTAATAAGGAGTGGATTTTAGATTGGGTTGTTCTTACCACATGAGTCTCGATAAGGAGTGCTTTTCCACTTATGAGTCATTAGATGGTGGAATGATTTTGATGGGTAATAATGAAGCCTATAAAGTTGTTAGTAAAGTTACAGTCTGGATCAAAATGTATAATGATACCATTCGAACACTCACCAACGTTAGACATGTTTCTGATTTGAATAAAAATTTCATCTCTTTGGGCACTCTTGATTCTCAAGGGTGTAGGTTCTCATCTGAAGGTGGAGTTTTAAAATTTTCAAGAGGTGCTCTTGTATTGATTAAAGCTTGCAAGTCTGGTAGTTTATATATTTTGTAGGGATCTACTATAACAGATACTGTAGCAGTCTCTACATCCTCAGATGCCAACATTACCAAATTGTGGCACCTACATTTGGGATATATGAGTGAGAAAGGCTTAATGTTATTAAGTAAGAGAGGCCTAATTTATGGTCAAAGTACTAATAAGATGGACTTTTATAAGTATTGTATCTTTGGGAAACATAAACGAGTCAGTTTCAGTTATCCAGGTGTCCACAAAACAAAAGGTACTTTGGATTATATTCATTTTGATCTTTAGGGGCCCTCTCATGTTCCTTCTAAAGGTGGTGCCTAGTATATGTTGACTTTAATTGATAATCATTCAAGGAAGGTTTGGGTGTATTTCCTGAAACATAAGAATGAAAGAAGTCTGCAACGTCAACCCTTACTCACAAATGTCCTTCATCATGGCTCACATAACCCATCAAACATTGTTCAGCTCTATTCACCAATATACGCCTAAACTGCAGTATCTATTTCATTAAACAATCAACACACATGCTTCTATTCCACGCACACACAAAAACTTAATTTTAAACACTGCAGTAGGTTCACCACACAAAGGACTCACGCATGAAGGACCGCAGTAGTTTCACCACACTTCAATGCCACATATGCAATCTTCACTTTTATTAATGCAACACCCACTCACACTTTATAATTCTCAAGCTTCAATTAATGCACACCTGTTGTTTTGGAGATGGATCACTGCAGTTATAACTTTCAACTCTTATAAAACACCCACTGCAATGTAGATTTCAATCAATAATAAGTGCATTCCATTACTCCAAACCAAAGCTACCTTTTACGCCCTATTACCTTCCATGGCTCATCTCATCACATTCGTAAAAGCTCAAAAAATAATAGCTTGTCTTGGTTTTTCAACCTCCAACAAGTCTTCACATATGCACACACATAGATGTGATCTGTACAACCCAAGACAGACTTCAAACTAAAATAGGATTCTTTTCCAACTAAAAGATCATCCATTTAGCTTTTGAATCCAAGTCATTATCCAATTAATATCTTATATGTCCAATTAATAAATAAAATGCCAAAACTAAATAAAAGATATATAACATATATCCTAACATTTACTTTCTAATGTTTACAGCTGGGACATTTTTAAATTCTAGTGCCCATTTTAGACTAAGTTTACAAAAAAGTTAAAGTTAATAAGAGAATACTATTACCTATTTACCTATTACAAAAATTGTTACTCGTAAAATGATATAAGATATCATAAGCTTACAAATGAAAGTTTATAAGAATGCTTATAGTGATGCTAGGATGCCCATTGTTATTCTTCAAAGCGATGAACTTAATTCAAGTATATATTTTTTTCACTTTTGTCACTTGTAAATAATTATTCACCACTTTGTTTTGTCTATGAGGTTATTTTTGTTGTCTTACGGTTATCTGATGGGACCATTTTGAAAATGGTGTTGCAAAATTGTTAAAAGTTTGCAATTGAAATTTTGAGTCAATATATGAATGTAACAGAAATTGAAAAGAATTAAAGCACATTTGAATTCGTTCATTCCAAAAAAAAAGAATAGATTAGAATACAAAAGATTGAACAATTTTATTTTTTTGAGCAACTTGATTTTTGTTGGATACAATTTGAAGTTTCAAAAAGGTATGTTATTATTATTATCAAGTTGAAATAATTTTTAATAATTTTATTTTATTTATTTACTAGGATTTTTAATTGAAAAAGTAGTTTTATAAATCTAATATGCTTTGACCATATGAATCTTTTAGGGGATTTGGTTTATGAGGAGTTGAGTTTGATAGATGAGGGTGACTTGGAAGATAATTTTGGATAGAAAAGTATTGACATGTCATTTAGTGCAATAAATTTAAATGATAGTAATGATGAGTTGATGAGAAATTTATATTAAATAAGAAATAAGGTCAAATGCGATTTGAGCATATATTTGATTGAATGAAGTTTCAGATTTTTTGTTTCTTCTTTTCTTTTAATTTTTGGAATATGTTAAATTTTGTAGATGCAATATAAGCTTAAAAATTCTAATTGTAAATATTTTTATTTCATGTTTCGTTTCTACTTGATTATGTTCCTCGACATAAACTCTTGTTGTAATACTTATAGAGTCATAGAACTTTATTTTTTTACTTATTTTTAGATGTATTTATTCTTTATTATATGATAAAATTGTAACATCTTAAGTACTTTATATTATCTTTAGTTTCATATATGTATGATGGTTAAATAATCTTTTTTTTATTAATTGTGGTTATTATTTATTTGTGAAATATTTGAAAAGTAATATCAATAGAAATTTCAAATTTATATTATTATAAATTTTATAGACATAGATGATGTAAAATTAAAAATTATACAAAACAATATATTGAATGAATATTTTATAATTTAAAAAATATAAAGATTATTTTATAAATTTTAAAAATTACCCAAAAATAATCCTTGGTATTGATCGGTACCGTAGTAGAACCAAATCCAATACCGATTTTATAATATTGAATATAAGACAAAATACTAGAAAGTGCTAATTAGGATATTGTTGATAAAAATAAAAATTTAAATTATATAATTAAATAAAATTCTCAACATAATATAAACTTAAAAGAAAAATTTTCCACATTTCACGTGACATTTACACCTCAACTAGTTTATAAATTAAAGCAAATTTTTTGTTATACTAAAAGATTTCATTTTCAAGTGATAAAGATTGTTTTTCTTATTTTTATGTAAATGATAATTTTAATCTTCATTTAAAATCAACGAATTAGTTTTAATTTTATTAAATTTAAATTTGAATTTGAATTTAATAATTTTTAATACAACCAATTATAATAAATTAGTGCATTCAATCCAAACTCCATAAATTAAGATAAGTTTACTCATATCCCAAATTAAAAATTTTAACTTAGATAAATTTTAGACTTGGACAATTTTTTTTTGAAGTTAAGACTCATCTCTAATCCTAAATGCAAAGCTTACGGGAAACAAATCACCTGTTCTTCGTTCATCCAATAAATGGGACCCATAAAAAATGGATAAATGAATGGTGATAGAATATATAGAATATGGTAGTAACATATCTGAACTCAAGTCTACGACAGAATGACCAGTGCTATGTTGGTGGTAGAAAAGATGTGATCAAAAGAAGGGAATACCATATGACTTTTGCATGGCCGACTTGGCCTGAGTTGAGTGATTGCTTTTACAACCCAAAGTCCATTCCAGTGCCAAATGGAGAGAGCAACTAGAGAAAATGTATGTGTTTGTGGTCCAGCATGTGTATCTGTTTAGTTTTTACTATTCTTGGCCAAGCTTGAATGGAGTCAAAATTTTGTTTGCTATAGTTGGAAATGTTCTGCATAATTTAAGGCAGTAGCTAAAAGAACGGTGTTCTCGTTTGACACTGGTTTTCTTGTTCTGCGTTTCTGTTGTGCAGACAAATGGGATTATTGTCTTAACCTGGTTGAACTTGGATGTTGAACACCAAGAGCAAGTTCGAAGAATTGTTTAAAAACAACTAGCAAAGTTTGATTTTGGAGAGATCATGGCGTTTTTATCATCATCACCATCATCATCGATATGTAGAGTTTCAACAAGTCTACTTCTGGTCTATATCATAGCTGTGCCAAGATTATTTCCTGTACGGGCTCATGGTTTGTGTTATCACCCTTTTTCCTGTTAGTTTGTCATTACTTCTGTGGAACTTATAACCTCTGGATGCATTTGTTTTGATGAACAACTCAATCTTGTTGTAGTGAAAACCTTGTCAAGAGTGATAGAATTACCTTCAGAAGTGTCGGACTTTAAAGAAGATCACAACGTTAGGAGATCAGATTTTCCCAGCGGCTTCTTGCTTGGAGCTGCAACGTCAGCTTTGCAGGTATTGATTGAAATATATAAAAAGGGAAAAGCGAAGATTTATCTTTTTAAATCATTTCGTTCTATGCATGCACACACTTGCGATTTGTACATAGACTGAAGGATCGACGAAGACCGGAAGGAGAAGTCCAAGCGTCTGGGAACACTTCATCAAAAAATACCCAGGTTTGATATGGCTCTTTTCTTTAAGAATAACTGTTCAGGTTTATGAATGATTTTCTCACTGTGAATCTGTGATTATTTCTGCAAACCCTTCAGATAGAGTTGTGGATAGAAGTGACTTTAAAACAGGAATTGATTCCTATAGGCGCTACAAGGTGAGTATGTCTATTCACGAGCGAATTAAACTATCATACATCTCTTCTACATGACTGTTTGTGGATGGTATAGGAAGATATAGAGGCCTTGAAGGACATTGGGGCAGATGCTTATAGATTTTCCATCTCCTGGACAAGAATTTTTCCCAGTATGTTCCCAAAGTTACTACCTTAATCCTCATCTAATGTCTGAATCTTACACCAGAAAGCCAGGAGTATAGTTTACTGAAGTTCAGTGCCTAGCAGTAAAATAGGTTCTCTTATATTGTTAATTGCTCAACTTTCGATTGGAAGTTTTAACTTGTAGATGGTTCGTTCAGTGGTGGAATAAATCTAGAAGGGATCGATCATTACAACAGAATTATAGATATGCTAGTCGAATATGGTAAAATTCTGCACTTTAAATTCTTCCCATGGACTCCCTCTATTGCTATGTATTATTTACGAGTATTATACGTTTTGACGTTTCATTTAGGCATCAAACCTTTTGTAACACTGTTGCACTTTGACTTGCCCCAATCCTTGGAAGAGAAATATGGTGGCTTCTTAAGTAACACAATTGTGTAAGTGTAACAAGCTACTACACTTTCCTGTGATACTGAAATTTTTTGCGGTAGGTATAAGTGACTTTCTTCTGTTCCTTTCTCTTTCAGAAATGATTTTAGGGACTACTGTGAACTTTGTTTCAGAACATTTGGAGATAGGGTCAAAAACTGGATCACAATAAATGAGCCATTAACGATTGTAGAGCCTGGATATGATTTAGGACTAACTGCACCGGGAAGGTGTTCGAAATGTTCAGCCGGTAATTCTTCAACTGAACCTTACATTGTGAACCATAACATTCTTCTCTCCCATGCCACAGTCGCCAAGCTTTACAAAGAGAAGTACCAGGTTAACACTGTATATCCTAGTATGCCATTCTTTTGTGTTGCCATTGTTCTTTCCGAGGATGTTCATGGCACATGTCATTTTGCAGGCAGATCAAGGGGGAGAAATTGGACTAACTGTTGTGGGAGAATATTATGAGCCTTATTCTGAAGCACCTGAAGACAAAGCTGCCCAACAAAGAATCCTGGATTTCAAGTTGGGATGGTTAGTCTGTTCAGTGAATGTACACTAATCTTCAAGTTGTTTCACTGCCTAGTGGAAGATCTGCCTTTTACCAGATAACCATAACTTCACCTATAATTAACAAAGGAAATCAATGAAAAAAAATGCTTAGGGTCCACAAAAGGAACAAGGTCTACTCATTTCTGCTTTCTTTTGCTTGTTAGGTACATGGAACCCCTAGTGTATGGTGACTACCCTAGGATCATGAGAAAATTGGTGAAGGAAAGGCTTCCTACGTTTTCTTGGAAAGAGAAGAAACTAGTGAAGGGATCTTTTGACTTCATTGGCATCAATTACTACACCTCAAGTTATGCCAAAAGCATCCCCATGGATCCGAAAGCTCCACCAATGAGCTTTACTTGCGATATGTATGTAAACAGTACAGGTAAAACAGCGTTCATGTTCACAATTTGTTATTTTCAAGCAAACAGACAAAACACATAAACTTGTTAAAAACTTGTTCCTGAAGTATTGTTCTTTGACAGAGGCCAGAAATGGAAACTTCATTGGTCCAAAGGTAAGAAACGAGATTTGCAGCTTAATGGAACAAGCATTTGTTGGTTGTACACCTGAAAATCTTTATGTCTCAAGGCTGAAGGCAGCAGCAACATATATGTTTATCCACAAGGGCTGCAAAAGGTTTTGGAGTATGTGAAGCAAAGATATCAGAACCCCAAAATCTACGTTACCGAGAATGGTTAGAACTAATTTACTTATCTTTTATTTCATGTCAGAAATCGAAGGGCCTTTGAACTTATAGCAGATTGGTAGAGGATTATCAGTAATCTGATGGTTACATTTCCTTGTAGGTGTTACTGAAAATCGTAATGACAGCAGAGGACTGGTTGAAGCACTGGACGATCAACATCGAATCAACTACATTCGTCAACACTTGTATCGGATCCAGCAAGCAATCAAGTAAATCTGTGAACGCAGCAAACAATTCAACTGCTGAATTTTCCAAATTATTGAGCTCTTTGGTAAATGGTTATCTGTGGCTTTTGTACAGAAATGGTGTAAATGTCCAAGGATACTTCTACTGGAGTCTTTTTGATTCCTTTGAGTGGTTAGGGGGCTACACAGTGAGATTTGGGCTCTATTACATTGATTACATGGACAATCTTAAGCGCATCCCAAAACTGTCCGCACTGTGGCTACATGATTTCATGCGAGGTGATAAACACCAAGCTTGCTAACTGATCTGTTTTCTTGTTTCAAGTTCTTTTGAGTAGGCTTTTCCACAATTACATGTAAATGGACATGTACAACAACTCTTTTTTCATTTTACCATGTTCTTGACTTGCAAGAATCAGTTTCATGCTGTGGTACCCATTAGTGTCGAAGGAAGATTACTAATGGATCACTCCATGCTAAGGATGATTGATCATTGAACAAATTATAAATCACCGAAAACTAAAATATGGGATAGTCTTTGAAGACAGAATTAATTATAAAACTCGGTCCATGATCAAAAAAGAGAACGCATTTTAACTGAAGCTCTAAAGTTTATTATTTCAATATGAATTTAGTTCAAACCTTAATAGCAAAAAGGAGTAAAGTTTGTGGTCAAAACAACAGGGGAGTAACTAAAGATATCAGAATGTATGATACATATCAGACCAAAAATAATTCCATGAAGATTGCAAGAAAAGCCTGTTTACCAATTATGAAGACTATTTTATCAGGAAAGAGCTTTCTCAACCTCAACAGTAACCTCTTTTGGAGGTTTCTCTGCATGAATATCTGCAACAACACCTTTCTTCTTGTAATAATCAATTACCTGCATTTTAGTGACCCAATAAACATCAGATTCAGAATGACTAGGTAAACTGAAGGTCTCCAACACTGAATTATGGGAAGAAAGTCAAGAATATAGTCTGAGTCTAGATAATGCCCACAAAACTAAACAAAAAGCAAATGGTAGGCAGGATCACCGGTTCAGTTTGCTTGTGGAATGCCTCCAGCCTCGACTTAAGAACTGCTGCAGTATCGTCTTTACGTTGAATCAAAGTTTCTCCAGTTACCTTCAACAATAGAGAAATGAATATAAGTTGGTGTGGTTCCTCAAAAATGTAATGCATACAGAATCTGATTGCTAGCCTGAAATGAAAATAGATTACATTCCTAATTAGCATTCATGAAAATAGAAAATTATGTTGCCTTACATCATCAACACCAGTGACCTTGGGAGGTGAAAATTTGGAGTGATAGGTTCTACCACTAGAAGGGTGGATCCAGCGACCCGTAATCCGTTCTTCCAAAATAGCATCATCAATTGCAAAATTGAGAACCTTATCGATTTTAACTCCTTGTTTGTCGAGCATCTCGTCAAGCTGCATGAAGAAGGTGGAAGTAACAAGGTTACATACGCCTAGGGAAAACCCAGCATTCTAAAACTACACGAGATATAGACTCATAAATGTATACTACTACATGGTCACACCTTTTGTGCCTGAACCACAGTCCTAGGAAATCCATCAAGAATGAAACCTTTCTGGCATGAGGGCTTCTTGATTGCATCATTTATAATGCCAACAACCAAGTCATCGGAAACAAGTTGTCCCTGAGGAAATGATGTGAGACAATCATCAGGAAATTAAAAAAAAAGGCTAGGTTACAAAGATAGTACATAAATTTGGTTCAAAAGACAGAATGGTTTAGCATTTTAACATTGTCCATAGCCTCCTTGGCCTTGATTCCCAGAGGTGTTTTAGCAGCAACGGCAGCTCTCAGCATATCACCAGTAGCCAAGTGGCACAAGCAATACTCATCCTTGATTATTGGCGACTGAGTACCTTTCCCAGATCCAGGTGGGCCTGCCGATCACACAAGTAGAATAATTACAACAACGAAAACGTTCCATAATAACTGTTCTAAATGAAAAGTTGATCACAGAATGGTAAATTCAACGATGAATATAATCAGCTGTTTTTTGCATGGAATTACTTTTGACCGATAATAAGAAAAAAAGACGTCACAATTTTGGCCAGTCATCATCAATTCAATCACAAAGCTATCAGTAGTAATGCTCATACATGTTTCAAATATTCAATGTTGAAATTTTTTACTGTTTTGGTTATTATATGAGCTATAACAACAACAACAACAACAAGGTCCCAGTAAGAATTTCGTTGAAATGCGAGGTCTGAAGAAGTCTAGAAATAAGCAACCTTATTCTTAGCTAGTAAAGAGGCTTTTTTCAATAAAACCACAAGAAAAAAGAGATTTTTTAAAACAGTTAAAAGAAAACAATAATCAAATAGATAAATAAACAACAGCATGAATAAAAAATAAAAATAAAAGAAAGAAAATAAACAAACAAACAAGAAAGAAAACAAATAAGTAAATAAGAAAAACAAACAATTGAAAAAAAATACAAAATAAATAAATAAAATAACTAAAGAGTAAGTGTTGCAAACAAAAGTATTTAGGCTAAATAAAAAATACAAGAATTGAAGGAAAAGGTTCAAAAGGCATATGAAAAGAGAAGAATCTTTCTATGTAGGATCCTCTACTCGCATCTTAGTTCACCAAAGTTTTCTATTGAGGGCTAAGTCATCGATAAGCTCTAGTAGGACCATATCATTCATTATCAACTCCCTCCAATTCTTCTTGGATCTTTATTTTTCTTTTCTTACAGTCCCTAAATACAATCTTCTCGTATTTTCTCACTAGGTGTCAAAATATCTCCTCTTAACATATCCAAACAACTTAAGTCTTGTCTCTCTTAATTTACTACCAATGTTAAACACCCTCAACTTGTCTCTAACCACTACATTCTTGATCTTATCTCTTCTTGTAAAGTTGGACATTCAATAGAGCATCCTAATCTCTGCCACCATTAGCTTATAATTATGCGCATGTTTGATGGCCCAACACTCAGCCCAATAGAGCATGGTCAACCTAATTGCTAAACCCTAGAATTTACCTTTTAGCTAGTGTGGTATGTTTTTGTTATTATGAGTTGGTGAGGTGAATTACTTTTGACTTTAATCTTATAAAGCTTAACATAATTTGAAATTCTTGAAGAAATTATTTGATGTTTAAGAACTAATATGTTGATGTTTAGTTTTTGATAAGGTTAAGATGAGTTGATTGTTATACAGTAAGAAATTTTAGTTCATTATGTTCCCAAAATTGACTATTTGATATTTTAAACATAACTTTTGATAAGGACGTTAAGTTGAGGTAATTCAAGAAATTATATAAAAAAAAGAGAAATGTCTATATTTCAAGAAAATAACCAAAACTAATATTGAACCCGAATAGGATAATTCGGTCAAAGGAACTTGTGAGTTCATTTTATTATCACCATTATACACCATTCCATATTTTGATCATAACTTTTAATAGGAATACCACATTGAAGTTATTCAAAAGATCGAAAATTTAAGAGATTTTTTTACAACCTTTAAGAAGACACGTAAAGCTAATATCAATTAGTTAGACCTCTATCATTGTCTAGCGAATGGTAATGTGATTTTTCATAAAATGGCATCCAATTAGTAGAACACCACGAATTTCAATTTTTAAAAACACGCAATATTGACTTTTATCTATAATTTTTATGTTTTTAGGCTAGGAAGACAGAGAAAAGCAATAAAGAGTCACAAAAATGCAAAGGAAACAATATATAGGAGGAATTACAGCACATCTTATAGATTTTTTCAGCTCTAGCAAGTTATCTTTTCTTCAGAAAGAGAGTTTTACCATGCTTTTTGTACAAAACTTGGTAATATGTCAACTAGAGCTTCTAAGTTGATTATTTTATTATCCATGTGTTTCAAATACTCTATTGTGTGATGAATAACTATTTGCATCCGTTAATTGATTAAAATTAGGCTACAATAACAGATATCCTACATAAGAGTTATGATGGATTTTGAGTTTTTTAAAATTGATGAGTTCAGAAGACCTAAAATGTTTATTGAGTGTGAATTTACGTGACAATTAACATATTAATATGTATATAGAGTGTATTTTCAGGTGTAAGAGATATCATTGATGATTTAAGTGTTATGTGCTGTTGTATCTCATGGTGTCGATGTTTGTGTGTGGAAGGTGTAATATGTAATTTGCTTTATACATGTCAAGATGTGATGTGAGGCCTTTTAAGGAACATGTGTGTGCTTGTATTGATGTGTAAAGAGTAATAGTTGGTCGAGAAAATTATTAGTCGGCATCAGATTAGGGCAAGTACCAATCTGTTGCCCTAGGTGAATGATCAGTGTCTAGATTGGGATGTTTACTGGTCAATTGACTGAAAAGAATTAACAGAGGCCTACCCTAGGCAAGTATATGCATTGTATATGTTAGTTCTGAATTATTATGTAATGTATTTAATATGAGTAATTTTATATATTGTTTTTTAGTACTTGTATTGTATCATTACTATTCTTAACAAGTAATATTTATTAATTGGATGACATATAGGCACACTTGTAAATATTTTTGATATATATAATAAAAGAAGTATAATTTTATATTTACTTTAATATCACTTTTACTTGCCCAGTATATACAATTTGATATTGCCTATTTTTCAAGAATCAGAGTGTACGAAAGGAATGTGGGAACTTAGGTGAGTTTTGAACATAATTTCATAGAGTTGCATCCAAAAAGAGTAACTAGATAGAGAGAGTACCATATCCATCAAGTTATCTCGATTAACTTTTGTGAGTTAACCTATCAAATTTTATGATTTTAGAAGATTGTCATCAAGTAAGAAGCAACATGCAGGCAGAACATAAATTGTCGGCTAGCTTTTCATCAATCACAATTGCATAGACAAGCAAATGAGGGAGTAAAATCCTGCTTCTTAGTCTTTGGATTTCATAGGCTTCTTATCCCAAATGCTCAAATTGGCTTCAAGGACTTCCCACCAAAAATATAAGTTATTCAATTCTAGACTGTATCAACTCGTAAACACTCAACAAACAAAAAAAAAATGCCAGAAGTTAAAGAAAGAAAGTGGAGCTTGTATTCAAATCACCAACAGTGTAAAACCCCACAAAACAAAAACGCACACCCAAGTAAAGCACAAAGCAAAACGAAGAACCCCTGTCCTATGTTTCCCTTTTCCCTAAAAATCAGCAAAAACAAAAGAACCAACTAAAAAAACAATGCCACAAGAATTCCAAACAAGACCAAAATGAGTTTCCGGATCTGAATCTATCCAATTGGCTCTCGTAAAGTCAAAAAGCTCAAAACTTTACACTTGAAAACCATGCATTCAAGCGAGAAGCGACTACAAAGAGTAAGAGAGAGCACAGAGTAATTACCAATGACCACAAGGCGTTTGTCGGGCTTGGTGGAGCACTTCATGCGACGAAGTAGCTCAGTCATGAGATCCACCGACGGCACATCCTCCAAGTTGACCGCTGAATTGGTAGCCATCGCCTAGACTCCTTTTCCAGTGAAAGCAAAGAGAGAGGGGTGAAGTTTCGAGTAAATATAGATTCTTTGCTTTGCTCGGACCTTCCAACGTTAAGTTACGACTTCAAACCAAAGCAGTCCTCACCAAAAACCAGATTATAAAATGACCGTCTTACCCTTTTAGATCAAAGCAAGATCCTCGCACTTGCACTTACCAGATTATTCCATTAGCTAGCTGTGATTAACCGAACCAAAATCAGGAATTACAAATTGTGGGTTGGATTGAAGATTATGAATTGTTTATAATATTTGTTGACTATGATAGTGAAATGTTTCAAGAAATCGTTACTAATTTGGGGTATTGTAGTTCTAAGCTTTTCAAAGTTTTTCAAGACGCCACCTTTGATCGCTGCAACTGCAGATCCAACAGCTATAACAAACCAACCAAACCATTTTAACCACGACCAACATCCATTTTCATGCTACTGAAATTTTGGTAGACGCCAATTGTTACAGCTGCCAGTGGCTGGTCGCATGGATACTTGCTTGCAAAAATAATTTCTAGCTCACCATCACAATGAAAATTCCAGATCATTACAAAATGAAATGAAAGAAAACTAAAGCTAGGATAAGAAGTTCAAAACTTTGGATGTTCTAGCACAAGCAATCTATCACTGTTCTGATAGATAAAAGGATGAGACTGCTTCTGCAATATTGTATTCAGGAAACACTGGCATTTAACTCCAGATTCGTGCACTGGCATATAACATGAAGGCATCAACTCACTCATCATCTTGGGTTTTTGACTTCTTCTTTTTCTTCTTTCCTTCCCCTAGAGCTGGTACATCTTGGCTATCCTTGTCTTTACTCTTTTTCTTTTTCTTCTTGCCACCTCCATCCTGTTCAAAGTCGACCCCATTTACACCATTTGAGTTCTCAATAGTCTGTTCCTGCTCCAATTTTCTCTTCTCTTTCTTCTTCTTTTTCTTCTCCGACTTGGAATCCTCTGAAACAACCCCGTTTTTGGCAGCAGTTGTTTTGTCCTCATGCATAGGCTCAGCATCCTCCACAGCCTCTGATTTCGATTTCTTTTTCTTACTTTTCTTTTCCGAAGGTAAAGTTGGTACCTCTTCTGTATCCATATCATCACCTGCATTCATCATCAGGAAAACATTAAACAAAACAACCAAATATCAAATAAAACATACGCTACAATGATGCACCAGTAAAACAACACATATCATTTCATTTAACTTCACACCTTTGTGTTGAGTACTTTCAATTGCAGCTTTCATCACATCGATGTTCTTTCGAGGTGCAACTCCCTTGTCATAGAAATCGAGTCGCTCCTCAACTTGCTCCCTCAGTTTCTCCCCAAAAACAGTAGTCCCGCTCTCTGAAATATACTTAAAAGCAAGAAATTAAATTCAACGAAAAGACAGTGAGCTTAGTAAGAATAATAACTAACTCACTAGATATTTTACCTGCAAAACAGTCAATACGAGATGCAATGGAGCATTTATTTGCCAAATAACGAGCCATGCGTCCCTTGTTTCGAGCAGATGCTCGCCCGATAAAAGATGAATGGAAAATCAAACCATATTTCGGTGTGTTTCCACGAGTTTTCAATGCCCTGAAGACAATACCAAGCACATCATTTTTGGAACTTAAAACAAAACATCCTTCAGAGAAATCAGCACGTAGTAAAACTCATGTCCTCTTAACTGGATGAGTCGAGTTGTTTCATGAACAACCAATTCACTCAAGTAAGAAACTATATCTCAAACACGAAAAATAAATAGAGATATCAACCACTAATCAAAAATCCAGAATACAAATTATGAGAAAATGGATGTCAAGCAAGCACCTGAAGAGGGCCTTTTCAGCACCTAGGATTTGGAGAGTAGAAGAAGGGCACTTGGCCAGATTTGTGAGACTGCCAGCATGAGATATTAAACGAGCCCCAACAATTTCACCAATTAAGGAGGCCAAATTAGGTGCAATGTCATTCATTTTAGCAATCAAATATTCATGCACCTTCTTCCTAAATTCTGCAAGGTCCATCACCCTCTTAGCAAACTGTTGTACATTAATTAAATCAACTGGGGATAGATCCTGCCCTGCAAGATATGGAAAGACAAGGTGAATATAGATATAATACTGCAGTTAGCACTAAGAACACCGTTCAAAAATTCTACCCATCGAAGCTTTAGCAGCTTCCACAACCTCCTTTGCCTTGTCTTCATCTCCTAGTATTTCTGTTAACTCGGGGATTTTTTCTTCAGTTAATTTTGACTTGTCCTCAATAAATTTTGCAACTTTTGCATAGAGGTAGTTGTCATTAACAATCTTCACAAGCTCAGGGAAATGCCAAGAATACCATTCTCTACAGAAAGAAACAATATAGATTCAAGATTTACATGTATTAACATCACAATAATATCCTATCAAGATTATAAAGAGTATACCTGACTCTCATTGAGAATGAGTTAACATCCTTATCAAGAGTATCAAGAAGGAAAATTGCTTGAATAACCATGTTGTCAACTCGGTTTACGTTAAACTTGACCTTTGCCCTGCTGTAGCTGTGCCCCAGACCAAGTTGTGCTTTCTCCAGGTCACCAGGCTATAGTGTCAGAACACAGGGTAAAACAGAGAAGGAAACAAATGGTTAGGAAATCTGTCAAATAGGAAATAAATCCCTCCAACAAGAGGAGAGCACACAATGAAGGAGATTGTACTACCCAGAATAAAAATCAAGAATTACAAACCTTTAGGTCCTTTATGAAGTGTGGAAAATGCAGCCGTACACCACGAAGAAGCTCAAGAACAAATTCATTACTTTGGCAAGGGATTTTAGTCTCTTCAAAAATGTGAGACCCGAGTTTAGGCTCAGCCACTCCTAGACTGAACTTTGGCTTCTTACCTTCCTTGACTTTTGGAAGATTAAGCTCCAAAAAGTTTCTCAACTCATCAGTCATAATGCCTGCAGACAAAACAAATAGAAGCTCAAGTACTACACTAATTAGCTTGCTGTTAACAGGTTTCCTACCTTAGCCATACCATCTGCACAAGCCAAAACATGTTTGCTTAAAAAAACTTAAAAAGTCCATTGCAAACAGCAGATGCTTCCACAGAAAAGCTCTTTGTTTCTCCATCACCTCATTTCCTCGTTGAAATATCAAAAAGGTACATTTCATACTTCCAATAACCCAACAAACAGCTAAATTAAAACGCAAGAAAAGCAAACTCTGCCAACTTCCCATAATTGCTTATCAAACTAAATTAACTCAGCAAAATGCATCGAAACCAAACATATCCCAGAATCTGAGAAAATAGAAAGGAGAGATATACATTTTCATATGCCAAAACAACATAAGAAAGTTGCTTCGCTATTCACCTTCAGAAATAGAGTTACACTGAGAAAGAGCATCAACAGCAGACTCAAAAGGTTGAAAAGCTGCGAGTTGCACGACCTTGCCGAACCGATTCAAATCCGAAATGGAGCTCCGAACAGCCTCAGTGTTTTGCCCAATTTCATCGAGACCGTGAGCCAACAACAAACTGTAGCCAGATGCTGCCTCGTATAACAAGTACAGCGCCATTGTTGAAGAGGGTTGAAAACCAGAAAGTTTGAAACTTTGTTGCAATGGGTGTCAACTTCTAAATGAATCTATTCTCACTTCTCCACAATCGGCCGAAAGAGTATAACGACGAGTCGAGCCGTGGTAGGGCTTTGGGATTAGGGTTTATAGTTGATGCTTTTTAAGAAACTAGGGCTCAGCGGTACTTGGTGACCAATAGGTCCGGGTCAAGTACAGACCCGATCCGTTCCGGAATGCTTTGTCCCACACACTCTCCTAATTATGAGTATAGGGAATTAAATTAATATGCAACTATTATTTCTTGAAGTTGGAGAGTTTTTGGATATAAAATCTATTTTGTTCTATTTAATGCACAAAAATGAAAAAAAAATAAGGAAGCATTTTATTTATGTAGTTTGTTTTAAAATTGGATATATTTTATCTTCAAAATAATTAAAATATAACTATTATACTTAATCAAATTTAATACTTATAGACCTAATCTTAATCAACTAGCCACTTCAATGTTAAAAGTGAGTTGTGATCCCTCTCACCATAATTCGAACCTTCAATCTCTACAACTAAAAAACTTACTTCATCATTTAGAATATCCTCTTAAAGTTGTACTTATCTTCACTAATAACATTCCCTTTCACTAATAGACATTCAATTAAAATTTCATTTCCAAACGATGTCAATTAATATTTTATATAAATATATTACTTATTCTCTAAAATTTTTATGAAAGTTTAAATAAATGCATGACATTTTATAATTTATAAATTAGGTAAAAGACATAAGATCCCTCTATAATTTAAGTAACTTTAAAAAAAATCTTAATTTTTAAAATTTTCGATAAAATGTCTTTTACTTTTAAATTTTTTGAAAAACTTTTCTCTTAAATTTTAGTTAAAAATTAACAATAGAACACGTGTAACATGAGTATGACATGTGGACCAATTAAATATTAATGACATAACAACCCAATCTAGTTCACAAACTAATTATAATTCATTATATTTATCTTAAATTATTAGTTTAGGATAGGTTCAATTGGTAACATTTAATTGGTTCATGTGTAAGATTCATATCAAGTATGTTTCGCTAGTATTTTTTTAATGGAAGTGTAAAAGAATGGGGTTTTTTGGCAAATTAAAAATCATGAATAATTTTTTGAAATTTTAAAGATTATGGAGTTTTTTAAGTTATTTAATTCCCATTTAAATTTTATATCTTTTAATCTTATAAATTTAACCATTAAGACTAATAAATCATAGCTCATCCCTTTCATAGCTTGCATCCATCAACCACATTATGCTCAACTTTTCATCTCTCCCTAACAGCCCTTAATATAGTAAAAAGTAGAAATTATAGTATACCTTACACTTCTATTTTATATTATTTATATAACACGTTTGGGTTAAACTATTGCATTTTCTTATTTGTTATTCAAGTTATTTAATTTTATATTTTATTTTCAAAAAGATTTAAATTGTAATAAATATTTTTTTAATCTTGGTGAACATAAAAAAAGGAATTTAGAAAAAATCTGACCCAAAATGAAGAAACAACCTAGCATAAAAGCAATAGCCCCAGACTTAGCCTAAGAACAAAATGCAACCCATCGGCAAATAAAATGCAGAGGACAAAAATAGAAAAAAAAGGCAACCGCAGAGGCAAAATGCAACACGTTAGTAGCTGGATAAAATGTAGAACGTAGCACCAAAATGACACAGTAAGTGAAGAAGCAGAAAAATTTTAGAATATATTCTAAGGGCTACAACCAATTGTTATTTTGGTTTTATTAAAAACAGGCTAATGATATGATCCCTATTAAAATGCCTATGGTCCACTATTATTGTGATCCCTATTGGACTTAAGCACTTTACACTGTTAGTGTGGTTAATGGTGTAGGCCTAACCCTAAGGCCCGTGATGGGCAGGCCTATGGTTACTAATTGTGGCTAAATCCCCACTACACTCCCTCTATATACACATGTATAGCATATGTATATTTTCTCTACACAGTTTGCACCACCATCTTCTAGCCTTCTGTCTGGTAAGATTCACTAGTCTAGGCTCCTCGACTAACCTCCAATTGCACATATGCACTGGACTGTCCTCAAATCAGGGTAAGCTCGGGTCGATCGGAAGGCACGCCTATCCACCACGTACCGGACACTCAGCAGTGGTTATGAGCATTGTCCGGAGCAGTAGCTCAGATCGAGTCCATAATTGAAACCAATCAATTACCTCACTCATAAGCGAGCAAATCCTACTGACTATGTTCCGAGGGTGGGCGTGCCTCGTCTGCATTCCTCTCCCTACCCCTCCCACACAACATGTCTGTGGTCTCGACCCAGGATTTTGAAGAAAGCTTACAGTTGTACTTGCACTCTGAACAGCATTCATACTAACAC
>JANIIA010000037.1:185138-198378 GCA_027478495.1 Erythroxylum alaternifolium | reverse complement strand
CACATAATCTTCAAGCTTTGTTTGTTGAGATAGTATTTTGAATTCTTCATCCATGATCTGATATTGTCTATCTCTTGAATATTGTCTATCTTGATTTGTATTAATCCTTTAAAGAATATCAATCCAAAAGAACCTGAAATTATTTCTTAACCAATTCTATACATTTTATTATTATCAAAACATAGAAGGATTTTACTTGTCAACCACCATTGGTCCAACACTTTAAAACCAACCCTGTTCAGTCAACTAATCCTCACTTTAAAGAATTTCATCTCATCACCATTAACGTCTCTGCTCAAGCTCCCCTCAAACAACTATTTTTTTTTTAAACTTTAATTTAAAACCTTATTCATTGGTTATAATCTCCTTGAGTGTATTAATGGCTCTAAATTATGCCCACTAACTACCATCTCCGATAAATAACATTACGAACCCCAATCTAGCAGCAACTCTCTACGTTCATTAATTAGTTTTATCTCATCCTCAATGCTCTTATAGGCTTCCTTTCACCTACCATTATTCCATTTGTTGCACGTTCTAAAATGTCGGTCTAGGTTTTAAAGTATTAACTATCACATATCATAAGCCTTATTGCAGCTACATCAAATATCTCAAAACTATCATTTGAAAAATACCATAGAAAGTACATTTACTCTCACTGGTTTTCTCCATATTATTTAAGCTCGTGCAATATGAGTTAGCTAGTGGATGCAGAAGATCTTATTGATAAAATTTTGGAGGAATTAGGTGATGACTAGTAGATGTGGCATCCCCATTACCTTCGAGGAGCTTTATGAGAAACTTTATCCTTTGAGGCCTCTCTTTATAATGAATCTACTCCCTTTCCGACTACTACTAATCCTGAAAATAGGCAATCTTCCAACTAGCGTTTCCAGAACCTATCCAATAGGCATTCCTCCTCTTTTAGTGGTAATCCGAATTAGGGCCTCAACAATCATTAGCTCTCTAACTTTGCTGCCCAATCACCTATGATCATTAACTCAAGAAAACAATCACATGGAAATCAATCATGTCGTCCGTATCTTGGCTATTGTTAAATCTGCGCTACTCAAAGGCTATACAAGTAGGCAATATTCAATCTTTTAAGTGATCCATCTTTCACATTGAAGCCCAAGTTTTACTCGTCATAACTCATCAACTCTTTGACAACCATAGGCTCAATCTCCCTACAACAATTAATTGTAGCAATCAAAATCAGTTTCTTAATAATGGGCATGTCATCATGTCATAACATACTTGGCTAATCTCTCATTACGTGTCTCGTATAGTGGCACAAATAAAATTATGCCGGTAATGGCACTAGTCTACCTATTACTCACTAGATCCACCTCCCTTTACACTTCCAATAATTCATTTAAAATTCATAATATGCTTTATGTCTGACAAATGAGAACCAACTTGATTTCTATTTCATGATTTTGCTTAACTAATCAAGTTTCTGTTGAATTCCTACTGACCTTTCAGGTGAAGGATCTTTACATGAGGAAACTCTTCTTCAAGGCAATATTGAAAATAGTGTTTGCCCAAAGGTTATCTGTGAAGTTGAGGACGTCTTTAATTCTTACCAAGGGGGAATTTGGTTCATAGGTTTGAGAATCAATTTATGGATATGGAATGAATACAGATGATTAGTTTTATATTATGATTATAGGAGATATCTGACTTTCGAAAAATCGTCTATACTCTCGATATATTACAGGAATGAGTTTCATTTCAGGTATGCCGCAAGTGTCACTGACGTGACAGTCTTTGTCATGTTAGTGACACTCCTTGTCACGCTTGTGATATACTTCTTTCTTTTTTCTTTTTTAATTAAATATAATTAATTAATTAATTATAATTAATCAAAATATACTTAATTACAATATAATTAATTAATTATTTTTTTAGCAATTAAATATAATTAATTAAAATTGATGTAAAACAAAATTTTAACAAATTTTTATTTCTCAATATTTGTAACAAATCAACCACTATCAATAGTAGTGGTAATCATTCCTTCATCTTAACCAACCATCATAATTATAATGATTATATTTATTCTCATGTCTCACTATATTTATTCTCATTATTATTACAATTCCCTCATGTGAACCAACCACCCCTAAGTACATATGGCTATATTCCTTAAAGCACAAATTTGGTGTTACATTTACATTAGATTCAAAACTTTTATTGAAAAATCTTTCTAATAATAAATTAAAATAATTGACAATGATGGCAAATATATATGACTTCAACAAAATTTTTGAAAATATAAAATGTTCATGATCCCATTATATCATCACAAACACCACAGCACCGTCATGGTCATATGGTTAAAGCTGGTCTCACCTTACTTTCTCATACGTACATCTTTACCTTTAATATTTTGGTCGAATGTATTTGTTACTACGGTCTATTTAATCAATGACAAGCCAAAAGTCACTCTAAACATGTCCTCACTATACAACAAAGTTTTCACAACACTCTCGAATATTTAAATTTTAAAATTTTAGGTGTCATTGCTACCCTAGACTTTAACCCTATTCATCTTACAAACTTGACCCAAAGTCCAAAACTTGTGTTTTTCTTAGGTATTTATTATCTCAAAGCATTTATCTACATTTTGATATCCACAAATAAAACCTATATATGTATTGTATTCCGTTCAATTTGCAGAGTTTGTCTTTCCCTCAACCTACCGTTACTACCATTGACATTTGGATACCCCTACCTCTCAAAGTCCCTCTTTCTTCAACTTCGCAGACAACGTCCCGAGTTAGTTCAACTGATTTTTCTCATGAAGTGACTTTGATCCTTCTTTTGCATCTATCATCACTACAAATTCCCTTGCAAACAAAAAACCAAACACCAGCTCCTATATAAATTAACCAACCACCTCTAGCACCACGTGATCACTAGAGACAAAACCAAATTCGTAAGCCTCTCAAAAAATTCACTTTATAAGCTCAAAAACCTCCCACCGCCATTAGTTTAGAACCAATAATAGTTAATCAAGCCCTAAAAGATCCAAGATGACATCAAGCCATGTCTCAAGAGTATGATGCTTTAATTCTTAATGAAATATAAGAAATCTTTCCTCACTTACAACTTAAAATATTGTTGGTTATAAATGAATATGTTATATTAAAATAAAATTTGATAGTTTAATTGACAATTATAATGCTTGCCTCATGATCGATTACTTTCATCGATGGACCATGTTAGATTATCACGACACATTAAACTTAGTTATGAAAAACAATACCATCTAACTGGTTCTTACCATTGCTGTAAAGATTGGATGGTCTCCTTAGAAAGTAGATATAAATAATGTTGTTCTTAAAAAACCCCCTCATAAAAGATATTTACATTTCAACTTCTAAGTTTTGTCAATTCTAATTAGTCCACTTATGTTTATAGGTTTCATAAAGACATATATGCACTTAAGTAGACACCACGAGCTTGGTATTAGAACTCTGCTAACTTTTACTTACTATCAGGTTTAAAAGTTCTATTATTGACACATCTTCATTCGTATTGGATTCAAAAGTTCCATTATTAACACATCTTCACTTGTATTCACTAGTGGTACAAGTTTTCACTTTTTATAATTTAATGGCATCATCCTCAAATGTGATTGTTGTTAGATTAATTTTAATAATCATAAGTCTGGCCCCTATTATTCTATTTGATTCTAATATAAAGTGAGCCCAAAATAATGGTTATTGGGCTTGTTAAAGTAAATTAGAGTTATTAGGGTTTCTTAATAAATAAACCGTTCCATCTCCCTTCAATTTTTAAGAAACATTTACAAATATTAAAAAACATACGTTCTTGCACCATTAAAAAGGACGCAGAAAGGGAAGAAGGTGAGAGTGGATAAAGTTTTTGTGTAAAGAAGAGATTTACTAACAAAAAGAGATTACACGAGTATAGATCAAGGTTAGTATTTTTCTCTTTTCTTTATAGCACTAATTTTAGGGTTTGAAAGTGTTAAATTAGTTGTGTCATAAATGTTCTTAGGTGAATTCTATGCTTGTAATATTGCTTAGATTGTTAAAGACTATCTCACATATGGTATCAGAGCAGATTATTACACTTTGATTTACATTAGAGTTAACCTTAAAATTATTGGTAGCAATCAATATTTCTTTGAGGTTATAGAAGATTATTTATTGTTTCGCTGTAATCTCTCGATCAAAGCCATCTTATTTCTCAGTTTCTGGATTTGAATTAATTGATTTAATGATCCCTTTATAATAACAAGTCAGAAATTGATGAATGTTGTAGGGTTATTGTCGTTAGCATGTCTGTTTGTTTTTTGAATTGAAAACTAAAAGGCCTATACCATAAAGATCTAGTGGGACCATAATTGTGTTTTGGTGTTGAAAAATCAAATCATTATTTACATGCATTAATTGAAGTTTGACCAGTAAAGTTGGAGGGAAACAAAAAGTTAAAGAAAAGTCAAGGTTTTTATAGGACCCCACCATTAAGACATTAGATTTGTGTTGTATTAATTATTTACTGCATTTGTATGAGATCTTAAAAAAGTGTTTTCTGTTTTTGGAAAACAAAAGAGTTAAAAAACAAGGTTTTGTAGGGCTCACCATAAAGAGACTTTTGGTTGTGTTGTTGTAAAGCAGAATGTTTAAGGGTTAAAATGTATGAAAACTGTGACTCCTTTGTTGAAAAGTCTTTAGGCATTTATTGTTGGGATTGACATAAATTTTTTTTAAAATAAAAAGGTTAAAGATGGTTAATTATGTTTTGGGACTTATAGTTTTTGGATTATTATAATATGGTAATAAAATTGCAGTTTTGTCCATAAAAAGTTTTTGGACATTACAGTATCATCTTTCAACATTAACGTTAAATTCCAAAATTCACGTATACTTACTAATTAAATGTTTACTATATAGAAAGCTTGTTAGTCACCAAAGTGACCTTGCTTGAAAAGATATTTAGACATTTAATTATGCATTCTTTCAATTGTTCATGTTATATAATACTGATAAATGACATAATAGGTGAACTGAACAATTGAATTTATTAGTTATAATGCTAGGAGATCACCCAAAGGTGGATCATTGCTTATAATTAATAACATTAAAGAGACTTATTGACCTACTTGGTGAATATGTTTGTATATCTAAAGATAACACACATACTAGCTTGAGTATGATTAGTTATCTATCAAAGTGTGTATATATATGTTAGCATCATCATGGATTAAGGATATGTGATTAAATATCACCCAACGGTCAATATATATATATTAAAGTTTGTTATTGTCTGAATCTTTTAATTGTAGTCAAAGTATTAATGTGTGGGTTTGCTTTTACGTTTGCAGTTTCTAATAATTTGTTAGCTATGGGAAACAGTTTGATCAAGTTCAATGAGCTAAACTATGCCGATTGGTCTGAGCAAATCTAACCTCAGTTAGGTATTATGGATAAGGGCCTGGCATTAGTAGCAGAGAAGCCTATAACCATTACTGAGACAAGTACCTAAGTTGAAAGGAAATATTTTGAGGCTTGGGAAAAGTCTAATAGGTTGAGTCTAAACTTGATGTGATTGTTAATGGCTGAAAATGTTAAGCCATCAATGCCTCATACAGATATAACTGATAAGTTTATTTTAGGAGCGAATTGACTACTAAGAAGTTTGACTGGTCACAACCTATTCATGATTATTTAACAAGCAAGTCAAAACTAGTTGCAAAGCTGAAATCAATGGGAATGGATGTGAGTGAATCCTTCCTAGTATAGTTCATCATCAACTCACTTCCTTATGAATTTGGTCAGTTCTAAATGAATTACAACACTCTAAAGGAAAAATGGAACTTTCAAGAAATTAGGGCCATGTTGGTGTAGGGGGAAGGGAGATTAAAGAAAATGAAGGAACATTCTATTCACTTCACAGTACACAAAGAAGCTAGCAGCAGAAAGGGAAAGCTAGGAAAGAAGAGCAACAAGAAGGATAAAGCCCCAATAAAGGTTAACGAGGACTAAATCCATAAGAACAACATTGTTTCTTCTGCAAAAAAGATTGCCTTAAGAGAAAGGCTTGGTTCGAAAAGAAAGGTAAGTAATATGTTTCGGTATGTTTTGAATCAAATCTTATTGAGGTGCCCAATAATGCCTAGTGGTGAGATTCAAGTGCAATTACTCATGTGTCACATATTATGCAGGAATTTCTTTCAATCCAACCCATAAGTGGAACTGAAGAGTACATATGGGTAACAGAATAAAGCTATGAATAGAAAGAATAGGGACGTAAAGATTGATTTTAGAAACTAGTTGTAATCTAGATCTTGAAAAGTGTTTTTATGTTCTTAAATATGCTAGAAATTTAGTTTCTTTTAGTAAGTTGGATCAGATAGGTTTTTATTTCAATGTTGGAAACGGTGTTTTTTCTTTGTATAAATGACATTACTATTATAGTTCTGGTATGTTAATAGATGGTTTATATCGTTTCAACCTTGATGTTTATTATTCTGAATCTTTATTTCATGTTGAACATAATATTAGTAATAAACGTAGTTCACATAATAAACACTTTGCTTACATGTGGCATCAAAGTTTAGGCCATATATCTAGAGAAAGGGTGATGAGGCTAGTGAAAAGTGAAATCTTACCTCAACTAGATTTTACTAATTGGGATGTGTGTGTGGATTGCATTAAAGACAAGCAAACCAAACACATATATAAGAATTCAACCACAAGAAGTATTGAGTTACTTGAATTAATACACACTGATATATGTGGTCCATTTCATGTCCCATCTTAGAGTAGTGAAATGTAACACACCACCCCATAGAGCATATACCTGAACGTATCAACTAATATTTGAGAACATACTCTACAAGGATGGAAAGTTAAGACAATCAAATCAACTTTTTACAAAATTTTCAAGCATTTAAGCAAACCAATGTTCACTTTGGCTCATTTCATTTACAAACATGTCCAGTCATAAATATTATTGCACTTCAGAATTTACACATTCATTATACAACAATTGAGAAATACAATTCAGATATAAAATAACTTAAGACATGTGTAGGTACAATTGATTGCAACCACTAACTCATGTCTAATTGTAGTATCTATACTCCATATAGTCTAACTAGATCTCCTCTGAACCTGAAAATCAACAATGTAATTTTGATGAGTTTGCGAACTCAGTGAATGAACCATTATCGAGTCTTAACAAAACATCATAAACAACAAATAGTTCATACAAACATTTCAGAATAATCCAATCATTTATCTCAACACTCATATCATCGACATTTACACAAACATAGCATACTTTTCATGAAAATTTACTTAAGAACAGATATAGAGTCTGAAGGATCGAAGAATTATTAATGTGGGTGTACAATTGAAAGGGGTTAATAAATTAACACTTAGATCTCGATTAATTTGGATATTTAGTTTAAAGCTCCTAGACATAGATTTTGCATGTTAATGATTAGATATAACTTGTAAGATTGTGTTTAAGATTAAATTTATTTTATAAAGTTGAAGTCATTGTCTCATTATTGCATTGTGTGTTGTATGTTTATTGTTTTGTTTGCTTGAGGACAAGCAAACATTTAACTGTGGGAATGTTGATAGTTGTGATTTGCATTGTGTTTTAGCATTCAATTTGTTAAGTAGTTAATGTTAATTTGAGTGTTTAGTGTGTATTTATGTTTTAATTGTGTTAGTTTATGTGTTTAAGTATTTTTATGAGTTAGTATGAGTCTTTCAGCTTAAATGTTATATTTTTGAGGTACCTTGAAGTGTTTATTAGTGTTTCAGGATAAACAGTGAAGAATGGAGAAGTTTCGAAGAGTTTCGGGTCAAAAACATGGCCCATGATCTTGGCTCAACAGGCCACAATTGTGATAGAAAGAGGCAAGCTGACAGGAGAGAGAGCTATATGTAGGCCACGATTGTGCACTTTGGGCCATGATCGTGACAAAAAGGGTTAGGTGCCAGCCGTGATTGTGACAGGCAGGGCCACAATAGTGGCCTACATTGGGCTGATACAAAAACTCGAATTTTGTGAGATTTTTCAGACCGTTTCAAATCTAAATTAACCCTAAGGCTTCCAAGATATAAATAGAACATTACAAGACAGAAGGAGTAGCCTTTTGAGAGCTTTCACATCAGCCTAAATTCAGAAACCCTAGAGAGCTATTGAGTGATTTGAGGAAGGAGACGAAGGAAGAGAGACACAAAGACGAAGCTTGACGTGAAGTACTTCCTTGAATATGTGGTTTCCTGCCATCGCTGCCTTCATTAATCCGTTCCGAATGTATTTTCCAATTTATTTCAGTTCTATTGATGTATGAAATTGAGATATTTGTTGAGAATAGGTTATGTCGAATGTTGATTATTGTCTAAACTCACCTTCGGGATTTTGTCTTTGATTTTAATGAAATCTGATTTATTGTGTTTTTATTTGAGTTATTTGTGATTCAATATTTGTTCTTAATAATTTGATAATAAATTGAGAGGGTGAGCTGAGTGAATATCATCAATTTGGGCTAACAAGAGTTATGTAATTTGATAGATAAGAATTGAATCAAACCGATGAAATCGTATAACGAGAGATCAAGCATAGGTTTCCCGTAGGTTAATCGACAATTTTAGAACTAATTTAGGTTTTGGGAAAATTGTGAATCGAGAGATTACAATTCCATAATTTAAATTAGGAATTATTAATTAGGGTTTAAAGATTATAAGTCGAGAGCGAGTAATCCATCCTAGGACCGTTTAGACCCAATAATTTAGTAATTGCATAATTGATTAAATTTTCATTAATTTCATATTAAACCCCCTTTCTCTCAATTGGTAGTTCCCAGGTTAATTTTTGATTTGGTCGTGTGAATTGCTATTTTGTTTATATTTCTGAATTTTAATTCTCATAATTGATTTTTTGATTGATTAATTTTCTGCATTAGTTGTTTATTTTAAATTGTTGTGATTTAGTTCAACCTTCGATTTTAGGACTAGATTAACCCTACTCATGAGATCGATACCTTAGGTACTACGCGAACGACTCGTGCGCTTGCGATATTATCAAGGTTAAAATAGTAAAACTTAGCAGACATAAACCTATAATCACGGTAGATGATGCTAATGTAGCAACAACAATAACAAGTTCCACCATTAGCTATAGCCTCAGAATAAAAGAGGTCATATATACAGCTATCAATGGTGTATTTGAGGTTTTGCCCCTTAGAGTTAGATGGGACTAGGCTCAAGGAGGATATTGATTTCCTCGATGAGGTGGAGATGAGAGAAAAAAAAGATCCACTATTTTGATATCTAGTTGATGGGTCTACTGGATATATCTTTGTATAAAGTACCCAAGGATAATATTAAGTCCAGATGCTTCCATACTTAAGTGTAGTGAACTGGTTGCAATTCAAGGAGAGGTTTATAGACTATTTCCTCTCCTTAATAGCTCAAGAGGCACTCAAATTAGGGTTCTTAAATCTACATCATGGAGACAGGATGATGGAAGAGTATACCACTGACTTTATATTGAATCAATATACCCTGAAGATTGTTTTAGATGAAATGAGGAAGAACAGCCAATATATACTCAGGTTGGAACCCCTTTCATCATTATACCCATGAGTTTTTGGGAGAAGTTCTCTAGTTTTATGGATATGGTCAAACAGTTGGAAAGGATCCTTATAGAGCAGGGTGTTTTGTCTATTGGAGAGCAAAATGGGAGGCATTTAATAAGACCCTCCAGTTTTTAGCAACAGTAATAGCAATAATCAAACTTTTCACCAATGAATAGTTAGCATGGGAGCTCTCAATAGAGGGTTGTTTAAGCATATAGTAAGGCAAGTGTTAAGTCAAGAGAACTTCACGATAATTAATTTTGGTGACAATCAAATATTAATAATATTAGAAATGAATGAATTATTTTGATAAGTGTGTTAAGTGTGCAGAAAAATACAGAAGAAGCAGAAAACACAGAAGAAGTAGAAAACACAGAAGAAGTGAGAACACAGAAGAAGTAAAAACACAAAAGAAGCGGAGAACACAGAAGAAGTTGAGATCTCAGAAGAAGTGAAAACACAGAAGAAGTAAAAACATAGAAGAAGTAAAAACATAGAAGAAGTAGAAAACATAAAAGAAGTGAAAACACAGAAGAAGTACAAAATATAGAAGAAGTGAAAACGCAGAAGAAGTGGAACACAGAAGAAGCATAGAACATAGAAGAAGTCAAAACACAGAAGAAGCGCAAAACATAGAAGAAGCGCAAAACATAGAAGAAGTGGAGAACACAGAAGAAGTGGAAAACACAGAAGAAGCAAAAACACAAAAGAAGAGGAAAACACAGACGATACAAAGATGAAGATACGCTAGTACGTCAGACAGTTAGTTAGTTGGAGTTAGTTACAGAACTCTACTGAATAATGGGTTCTACAAGAATCAAGAAGCAGTTATCAAGAATCAAGAAGCAGTAAAGGACTTAGGCTATATATACTAGTCGTAGTAGAAGATTGAACAATCTTTTGAGCTTTCAAGTGTTTACTTATAAAGAAAAATTCTGCATTCAAAAGTACGATATTAGAGAGCAAACTCTACTGTAACAAAAAGCTCACAATATCTTTTTAGTGAGAGAAAGAAAAGGCTAAGAACCTAGAGAGGTTAAGATAGCGAAAAGAATACTTTGTGTAAGAGACCTGAAGAGGCTCTGGAATAGCAAAAAGAATACTTTATGTAAGAGACCTGAAGAGGCTCTGGAAGGGAAGAAAGAATACTTGTAAAATTGTCGAAGTATAGTGAAATCTCAGACAAACTCTAAGGACTGGATGTAGCCCATGGTTTGGGTTGAACCAGTATAAAAATCGCAACGTCTATCTTCTAATCTTTCACTTTATTCTATTTTATTTTTAGACAAGTATATAGAAGTTATTTGCGATTTAACTATATAATTATTTTTGTATAATTTTTATGGTATTCTTTTAATAGTTGGAAAAGTTCTTAACAAGATATATTAAAGCTTTTGTATTCAAGAAAAGAATACACAATTTAACTCCCTTTCTTGTGTATCTCGTATATTGTATGTGAATTCTATATTAATGTGTGATTTACTTCAATTGGTATCAGAGCTCGGTTTCTAAGAGCCACTTTTACAAATTGAGGACAATGATCCATGGCTGAATCACGTGTTTTTATAGATGAAGGTGCCTCCGTCATAAGACCTCCTGCATTCAATGATGAAGATTATCATTATCAGAAAGACAGTATACAGCTCTTCAAAGAATCCACACATATTGATCTTTGGGATATCATCGAGAATGGACCATATGTACCAATATATGATGAAAGAAATACCATTCCTTGTAACAGATGGTTAGCTGATCACAAAGTTAGATTTCAACTAAATTCAAAGGCCAAGTTCTTTTTAAGTTGTGCTTTAAGCATAAGTGAATATGATAAAATTCATAGATGAAAAACTGCAAAGGAGATGTGGGACAATCTATCCATCGCACATGAAGGCACAAACCTGGTGAAAGAGTCCAAGATCAGTATTCTTGTACATTAGTATGAGCTGTTTAAAATGAAAGAAGATGAGTCTATCGATCAGATATTTGGACGATTTCAAACTATCGTTAATGGACTTAAAGCTCTTGGGAGAATCTATGATAATCAAGACCATGTCAGGAAGATTCTCAGAAGTCTACCAAAAAGATAGAGACCCAAAGTCACTACAATTCAAGAAGCTAAGGACTTGAGCAAATTAAAGCTAGACGAATTGCTTGGTTTTTTGAAGATACATGAAGTAGAGCTTGATGTTGAAGATAAATTTAAAAGAGAAAAATCTATAGCATTAAAGGCTGGTCAGAAAAATCACAAGATTCAAAGAAATAGAAGTTTATCGTCAAAAGCATTGAAGATCGAAGAATTCAAGAATGATGATACCAGTGAATCTGATCATGATTTAAGTGAAGATGATGACGAATTATCTTTCATTTCAATAAAGATCGGAAGGATGTGGAAAAAGAAAGCAAAAGGAAGTAAAAAATTTTCTTTTAAGAAAAATAGCAAAGAAGAAGTCAAGAACGAGAAGACCTCTATCATTTGCTACGAGTGTAACAAACCAGGACACTATAAGTCTGAATGTCCGTTGCTTAGAAGAGAACCGAAGAGGAATAAAGGAAATAAAAACAGTATGATGGAAACTTGGAAAGATTTGGATTCATCCGAATCTAATTTTGATTCAGAAGTCAGAACAAGCAAATATATGCTTGGTAGCTGAAAAAGAAGGTGACGAGGAGGTAACTTCTAACTTTAATGAACTGCAAGATGCATATTTTGAATTGTTAAAAGATTCACATGTTATATTAAATTAGTATAGATTTCTAAAAACGAAGTTTCTCAAAAACTTGAGGAACACGGAAGTGTTAGAAAAAGAAAACGTTTGTCTTAAGAAACAAGTAAACGATATAAAGAAAAAAGTTTCTATTGATAGATATGAGGAAATTAGTCAGTTGAAACAAAGGATTAATTCTCTTTCAGCAGATTTATCAAACTTTACTGAAAGTACGAAAAAAATGAATGATATGATTAAAAACCATCGACACCCTAATGATAAGAGTGGTTTAGGGTTACTAAAAGCAATACCCATTACAAACAGAAGTTTGTTCTTTATAGAAAGAAATTTCATCAGTTTGTTCTTTATAGAAAGAAATTTCATCAGTCTTCTTTTTATTCTATGAATAATTCTAAGACTAACCATAAAGGACCTAAGAAAATCTGGGTACCTAAAAAAGAATATAATATCTACTGTAGATCTCCTTCCTTGAAAGAAGCAGCTAGCACCAATGGTATTTGGACAGTGGATGCTCACGACACATGATGGAAAGAAGGTTTATGTTCCTAGACCCTCAAGATAAGAAGGGAGGATCAGTAACTTTTGGAGACAACCAGCAGGGCGAAATAATCAGAATCGGCAAAATCGGTAAAGATTCCTTTGAATGTATTGATATTGTTCTGCTAGTTGAAGGTTTGAAACATAATTTGATTAGTGTCAGTCAATTATGTGATTCTGGTTTTGAAGTATCCTTTAATCAAAATTCTTAAGTAGTTAAAAACAAGGACGGTTCCATATTCTTCTCTGCCAAAAGACGAAATAATCTTTATAAGATTAATTTAGAAGATTTGCAAAGTCAAAATATTTCTTGTTTTATATCAACAGATGAAGAAAAACT
>JANIIA010000037.1:155175-166924 GCA_027478495.1 Erythroxylum alaternifolium | reverse complement strand
ATAAATTGAGTCATTTATGTTTCATACAAATATATAAACTTTAAGTTTATATTTTTATATATTGTCGATTTATTGAGGCCCTTTTTTTAATTTCGCCTATAGCCTATAAAACGATAGGAACAGCCCTGCTTAGGAGAGCCGCCAACTGCAACTACATGCCTGGGAAGGGATTTTTTTTACCTATTTTAAATCCATTTTCTACTCCATCAGACTAGTTCTGGGTTCGAGTCCCGGACAACCCATTATAAATATCTATTGAAATAGTATGAAATCCTATATGATATGTCTAGCATCTATGGGGTAACCTTCGTCTTGAAAGTTATTTGGTGATTTTACACAATAGCTGCGATTCCTTTCGATTTGTAATTCAATAGTCAAATTTAGTGGTTCCGTTAGACTAGCTATATGTTGTGTATTATCAATAATTTCCACAGAACGCAGTAAGATGATATCTTGAGAAGTTACATATCCAGGACCTGTGACACAAATAAACGCATTATGAATTCCATACAAATTACTTCTCAATACAATTTCTTTCACCATTTGAGGCGTTAATTTACCAACTAAAATATCATCCATCTCTACCCAAGGTCCCAGCATCACAACTCTATTTTTGTCTAAATTCCGAAGTAAATCAGTTTCTAGATGCGAGATTTCCTGAGTGATCTTTTCAGAGCCTTGGCTTGTTACATGAGTCTGAATTTCATATTTTCATATGTGAAAAAAAGTATAAATATCTTCAAATACCAGACGTTCGCTAATGTGTACGGCATCCTCAAAATTGTAACCTTCCCATAACATATAAGTTACTAATATGTTTTTGTCCAAGGAGAGCTCTCCACCAACTGAGCGGCACCATCCGCTAAAACTTACCCCTTTTTAATGCATTTACCCTGCTGAACCTGGGCATTGACATACCTATTGGCACAACGTCTCTTAATCTATCTATTTGTTATATTCTATACTTACAATAGTTCTCTTTGTCACATGTCTGGTGCCATTTGCAAGGAGAAATATTTGTTTCACAGTGCTAGTAATATATGCGGGGTTCAACAGTAACAAAAGGGTAAGTTTTAGAAATTTTGAATAAACATATCTAATCTGCAATAAATTGTTATGATGTATATTTGTTTTCATTTTGTACCAGTTAGTAATTAAGTTTAAGTAGCTTAAAGGTCTAAAAATTGGCAAAAACTAAGTTCAATTCGTTCCGCTCATGGGCTATAAATCACATAATTATGGCCGAAGTCTAAAAGTGGACATCTTGATGGGCTTCGATATTTACTGTTAACGTCCAAATTTAAGTATACTATAAATAAGTAGCGGACTCTTTCTTTTCTGGTCAAATTGAAGTTCATTGCAAAAGTATAATATAAGTTGACTGACTCAAATTTATCAATATCATCCCAGAGTTTCTTAGAGTTTATTATTGGTACGGTACAAAATAAGCATTAGTCAATATCAAATTCTATTCTAAATAATTTTTTAAAGCAATAAAATAATATTTTAATTTTACAAATTAAAGTTTAATTCTTTATTATAAAATTATCTTTTAAAAATTATAACTCATATAAAAAATTTGGAGACCGTAACATTAAAAAGCCTTGAATAATTGAATTATATTGATTCTATTTTATTAGCAATTAGTATTAAATTATCAAAAAATTATTTATTTTATAAAATTTCAAATATAAAATTAAAATTATTCATATTTTAGAGATAAATTAATTTTTTTATTAAATTAAAGTAAGGGGGAGCTTTGACAATTACACTCATACTTTATTCTATTTGTTTGTTATACCTAAATCAAATATGCATGCTCATTTTATAAACTTAAAGCAGAAAAATGTTAACAAATACATAGATAAAAGTTTGAAAAATGAATAATGAAAAAATATAAAAATAATGTTTGAAGGAAAAAAGTTGCCAATCGATATTTAATATAGAAATTGAGTTTAAAACAAAGTTGTGAATATAATTTATACTGATTTTGTTACTAATAGCGTACATGCTAAAACTCATTAATACTAGATACTATTTTGAATTATTTTTAAAAATTATAAAATAGACTATTATTTTTATATAATTAAGTCCTTTATTATGATTGAAATAATAAAATATTTTAATTTTTGATTTAATTGCTCCATTTTTTTAATTTACATAATAATATTTTATTTTGAGACATAATAACTATTTGAAAATATTTTTATATTTTAAAATATTTTAACATCTTAATTTGTAAATTTGACCTAGTATTTTTTTTTTTTAGGTTTTAGTGTATGGACCAATACCATTTTTTCAACGTAAAACTTTTTGATACAACTCGATATGGTAATCTAACGTGGTAAAAGTTAAATTTGTACCATTTTTTGATTTGTACTATGCAAAATTTGTGAGCAGACTCATTGGTTATCTTGATAAAGGATTCTACGGAACAATATAGCTTATTATCTCCAATACAAATGTAATATATATAGCTATCTTGAAAATGGCCAACTTTTTTTAGAGTTTAGATGGAAACTATATGTATAAATTGAAGGTTTAAATTTAATTAATTTTGTAACATTAGCTAAAACTACAAATTATATCAATCAGTGTACATCACTTTAATTTATTACAAATGTAACTTATTTTTTATTATACTACTAATGTTTATGATGTGAAGCATCATGTAACCAAGTTTCATTTTATGTTCACAAACACATAGAATAAAATAAAATAAAATATTGTTAGAGTAGTACTCTAAAAGCAGTTACCTTTAACACTTTTGTACTAACTTTATTTTGATTAATAAAGCAAAAGAAATTTTTCATTAATTTAATATTCGTTTATATATAAATTGATATTGATCTTAAATCGAATTAATAAAGTCTATGACACAAAACATAGCATGAAGGAAATCATGATGAGATCATGATAATGAGATTCCTATCATGTGCAATTATATTATTATCTAAATAATCCCTAGTCATAGGATTAATAAGACAAGACATTATTAATCCAGACAGACTAGCACATATTATACTCCTTGATTTGATCAAGCAGTGAATCTTACAAACTGTAAGCATGAGATATTTAGAGTTAACATGTGGATACTTACTAAGGATAGTAAGTACATCAAATAACCCGCAATGATGTATGATCTATCGAATGTCAATGATTAATCTCATCATAGCAATGGTGCAAATATCCTTAGACTTGAAGTATTCAAGGATATCTTGGATACTAATCTTGTGCTTTGAAATCATTCCTTTTTACCTTAAGACGAGGTCGTTCTTAGGGTGGTAATTAAGTACAACTATTGATATTAGAAGGTAATTAGGTAGCCAATAAAGGATTCACCACTCCTGATAGAAAGAGATGATATCCTCGACCTCTTGTAGGGGTCATTACTCAAGAGTCTCTGGTCAGAGCAGTTATGTATCATGAAGAGAGTCTTCAATGACACATAGAATAATGAGATCTCAGGACAAGAACTGATATCACTTAGACTAAATGTGACGTAGTCAGTCTAATGGGAGTTGACACATAGCTCATACTCCGAACCAAGTGGGGTATAGTATGGTGAAAGGATGAATTGCATGGTAATTATCTATGAAAAGGTTCGTAAGTTGGATAATTAACTATCGAAGAGTTCATATGTTAATCCACTAATATTCCAGTAAATTGGCATCATGAAACCTTTCATAATTTGCTTGAATTAAGAGTTAATTCAAGTAGCATAAAATCAACCATGATTTGCTTGAACTAATAGTTAATTCAAGTGCCTAAAATAATTAGGAACTTAAGGGTCACATGCATAAAAGATAAGATGAAAAACATAGTGTGTATGACTATTTTGAAGTAGGCCACGATAATGGCTCATAGGCCACGATCGTGACCGAAGGCACGAATGAGTACATAAGTGAGTTCTGCACTTATGTACACAAGAGTCTAACCACTTCTTACACACTTTAGTGAGAGGATAAAGGCTTTAGAAGAGTTATAGAGTGAGAGAGAGATTTCTTGAGTCTTGTTCATGAAATTTATGCAATTGTTGCATGAATCAAAGTGCATGCAATAAGAGTCTTAATCTTACTTTTCATTTTAAGCATCTACTTGAACTCATTTAGTTTGGTTTTCCCTTACACATTGTTTCTTCTTGATCTTTGCATATTCTTAGGTGATCAAGGGAGGGTTTAGTGTTTGTAACAATCCAAACAAGGAGAAGAAATAAGAAAGAAGGAGAAACAAAAGGTAAATAGTTTTATATTTCATGTTCTTATATATTTTTATGCATGCATGTCTCATTCTAGCTTTTCCGAGTTATCATGTGGTAGGAAGCTAGATTCCGAAACTTATGTTGCAATCTCATACATGTGATGCATGCATCTATGGCAAACCCCAACAGTAGTATCAGAGCAAGTTTATGCATGTATTAGATGATGTATTGAACATGAGCAAAGTGGGTTGTAACTAACATGCATGCTGATTTGGAATAATTCGTGTAAATTGTATAAAAATTGTTTTTATGATTTTCTTTCTCAAAAATGTTTTATAAGATTTTATATCATGTTTTTATCAAAGGAAATTACAATTAGATGTCATTTGCCATTTTATTTTGAATTAATATCCAGACTGTTCATATGTTGGTTTCTGGGAATTTCGAGAAAACTGAATGCATATGCTAATTTTGAAAATTTTTTAATAATTATAGAAAATTTTTTCTTATTTTCTTTCACAAAATGTTTATAAGGTGTTATTTTATGTTTTTTTCAAAGGAAAATGCAATTGAATGTCATTTTCTATTTTATTACGAATTTAGTTTCAGCCTGATGCATGTATGAAGTTATGGGAAATTTTGGAAATCTGATGAACATACATGCTTGTAAATTCCATATTAATTTTTATAAAAAAATTTTACAAATTTTATGCATGCACATGCAAGATGAGATGTTGCCACTTGTATGAGATGCATGAAACTTGTTGTTAAAGTGATTACCTTATGCATGCATGATGTAAAGTTTGACTAGTGTAGAAGTTATATGACAAGTGTGATACACATGTGATTTGCTAGCCAATTCCTATTTATTAATAAATAATTCCTAAGAATTAGACTCTGGAATTTTCTATTAGACACATTTATAATATTTATAAGACTCTAAAATTTTGCCATAATTAATTGAATATGATTCAATTATTAAATCAAGTCAAAGTCAACATTGGTCAACTTTTTGAAAGTTAATGGAGTTGACTTACTTAATGACTAATAGTGTATGTATTTCAGTTATAAGACCTTAATAAAGTTCTTATGTGATAAAAAATGTATTACTTTGATGGTAATAGCATGCTTAACACATGTGTTTGAAATTAGGGTTTCGGAAATTTTTTGAACATCGAATCGGTCCCTTTAGTGTCTAATAGGTTAACTTATTTATCTTTACGATTTTTACTGTCAAGATAATTTTGACTTGTGCCGAAATTGTTTAGACAAATTTTAGATGACCTAGGGATATTATAGATGACTAATTGATGTATGAGAATTTTGAAACACTAGGGATTAATTTAGAATTAATCCAAGTAGAGCATAACATTTCTAGTATGACTAGAAAAAAGGCATATATATAAGGATTAAGCTGTTTAATTTGAACATCAAAATAATTAAATTTTAGGGTTCTTAATCGAATAACATTAATCATTCGAATTAGCCGAGACTAACTTTTAGTACCTAATTCAGCTCAAGAGTTTAATCGAATCATGAACTTTAGATGCATAAGCAAGTCACAACCTCAATTAAACCTCCTTTGTATGATACATGCATTAGATGCATTTTAATAGTTGTTATGGACATAGGCTCAATTAAATTGAGTTGTCCATAATCTGAATATATATATGTGATATATATATATACAAGATCATCTAAGCATTGCTGAGACCAAAGAACAAGTCCCTTAACTAAATATTAGGACTTACGCCTTTAATTGATATGGCAAGAACCAGAGTTCTTTTAGAGTTAAGTTGTTAGGCAAACCCAAGCCCACTCTACATGAATATGTTCAAACTATGGAAATTAGATTTTTGGATTAATGGGTTGGTCTTAACTGGAAGCATTGATTTGTTGGGCAAACCCAAGGTCGACGTGGATAGAGATGACGTTGGGTAATATACATTGGATGTATATAAATCAAGAGTTGATAACCTAATGAGTGTGTTAAATCAACAGTTGATGGCACGAGTTGATAGTTGCATAACTGAATGTAATTGGTATGAATGATACCTATTGATTGACCTAAGATGGCTTGTTGGGCAAATTTAAGGTCATTCTTAGTGATATCGGATATCGACCCATTAAGAAAACTATAAGTTTTCTCGAATTCATAGTGAGGGTTATGGATTTGAATAAGAATAGTGGGACCTATAATGCATGTGATTAAAGTCCTTATCGATATGCATTAGTGTACATTCTAACACTTTCTTTCGTTCTTTTAAGTTATTGAATCCCCACAATGTCTTTATTTAGTGCGAACCTATGCTCTCTATTAGATTCCAACAAACTCATGGGACCAAACTTCTTGGATTAGCGACAGAATTTGAGAATTGTTCTTAAATATGAGAAACTAGGATATATCTTAGATGAACCACTTCCTAATCCCCCTGCTGCCGTCGCATATGATGAGGATCAAAAAGCTTACAAAAAGCTACTGGATGATAGTGAGCTGGCTAGCTATATAATGTCGGCCTCTATGTCACCAAAACTGCAAAAGCAGCATGTGGCTATGGATGCTCATACCATAGTCTACCATCTGAGGGAACTGTTTGATAAGCAAACTCGATCTGAAAAGTTCAAGACCTCGAGGTTGCTTTTTCATTCTAAGATGGTTAAGGGAACATCTCCAGTGTAGTATACACTGAAGATCTACACTAGAGATGTATGGATATATTGAGAGATTAGGCAGTTTGGGTTTTATAATGAATCATAAATTAAGTATAGACTTAATTCTGACTAGTTTGACCGATAGTTATTCACAGTTTGTGCTTAATTATCTAATGAACTAAATATCCATATCAATACTTAAGCTGATTAATCTACTCAAAATAGCTGAGCAAATTGTCAAGAAAGACAGTAAGGCTATAATACTGGTGGACTCTTCTTCTGGTTCTTACAAGAAGAACCAAAAGAAGAAGACAAAGTCCAAAAAGTCAGTGGGAGGTGTAGCCAAGAAGAAGGAGAAGGAGACAATATCAAAGGAGATATGCTTCCATTGTAATAAGGAAGGACATTAGAAGAGGAACTGCAAAGCTTATTTGGAGTCACTGAAGCAGAAAAAGGCATTAGATGCCCCACCATCTACTGCAGGTATGCTATTTGTCATTGAGGTTAATACTATTTTTTATCATAACATTTAAGTATTAGATACCAGATGTAGCTCACACATATGTGTTGATATGCAAGGTCTCAGGGATAGTAGACCACTCAAGAAGGGAGAGATGGACCTACGTGTGGAAATAGAGCAAGAGTTACTGCAATAACCATAAGTACATATGTTTTGTATCTTCCTAGTGGGCTAGAGTTAATTTTGGATAATTGCTTTTATGTAACTGTTGTGACAAAGAACATTGTATCTATTTCATGTCTTAATAAAGCGGGATTTCATTTAACTTTTTCAAGAAATGGTTGTTCAATTAAGTTGAATGAAATGTTGTATGGTACTACTAAATTATGCAATGGAATTTACATAGTAGGTATGTGTAATCCAATTTTAAATATCAATGACAATAAAAGAGAAATGAGATAACTTAAAATCATCTTACTTATGGTATTGTCAACTTGGCCATATAAGTGAGAAATGCATCATTAAGCTGCACAAGTGTGGTAGCTTAGGGTCATTTAATTATGAATCATATGACACATGTGAATCTTGTTTGTTAGACAAAATGACTAAATTACCTTTTAAAGGAAAGGGTGAACGAGTGAATGGGTTGCTAGACCTAATATATTTTGATGTATGTGGTCCAATGTCCATTCATGCCAGAGGTGGTTTTATGTACTTCATTACTTTTATTGATGATCATTCATGATATAGGTATGTGTATCTAATAAGATACAAGTATGAAGCATTTGAAATGTTCAAACAATTTAGACATGAAGAATAGAAACAACTCGGTAGAAGTATTAAGGCACTTTGATCAGATCGAAGTGGTGAATACTTAACGAGGAGTTTCTAACTTATCTCGGAGATAATGGGATAGTGTCCCAGTGGACTCCACCTTACACACCGTAACATAATGGTGTCGCTAAAAGGAGAAACCAAACCTTGTTGGACATGGTAAGGTCAATAATGGGCTTAGTAAATCTACCGAAATCCTTTTGGGGTTTCACACTTGAGACTGTTGTTTATATGACAAATAGAGTCCATTCAAAGGCAGTTGAAGTTACTCCATATAAGATATGGACTAATAAAAGACTCTATCTTTTTCATATGAAAGTTTAAGGTTGTCAGGCTTATGTAAAGCGGATTCAATCAGACAAGCTTGAAGCAAATATGATAAATGTCTGTCTATAGGATATCCTAAATAAACAATTGGATATCAATTCTATAATGCTTTAGAGCAAAAGGTGTTTGTCTCAAAGCATGCTATTTTTTAGAGAGAGAGTTTCTTCTGAGAGAAGACAATGGGAGCAAAGTTAAACTTAATAAAGTTCATGATGCTCAAATAGATGTAGATCAATTGCCTGAACCCGAAATTGTTGTTCACAGAGATGAGACAACAGTTGAACCTTCTGACATATAAAATGTTCTTAGGTCAAGTAGGATATGCAATGTTCCAGAGATATATGGATTTCTCGTAAGCGAATACAATGATGTATTGTTTATAGAGGACGATGAGCCTACAACATATGAAGAGGCTCTGAAGAGTTCAGAATATGAAAATTGGTTTCAAGCCATGAAGTCCAAATGCGATTCCATGTATGAAAACTAAGTATGTGCTTTGGTTGACCCACCAAAAGGGTTAAAACTCATAGGGTGCAAGTGGATTTTTAAGAAGAAAATCGACATGGAAAGTAATGTGATTACTTATAAAGCGAGGCTAGTCGCTAAAGATTATCATCAAAGATAAGGATTTGACTATGACAAGACTTTTAGCCCCATAGCCATACTTAAATTTATTAGAATACTCCTAGCCATTACTACTCATTATGATTGTGAAATATGGCAGATGGATGTGAAGACGACTTTCCTAAATGGAAACCTAGTTGAGGATGTGTATATGATACAACCTGAGGGCTTCGTATCCAAAGATGGCAAAAAGATATGCAAGCTTCAGAAATCTATTTATGGATTGAAGCAAGCATCTAGGAGTTAGAACATCTGATTTGATGAGACAATTGAGTTTGGTTTCTCACAAAATCTTGATGAACTTTGTATGTACAAGAAGGTTAGTGGGAGTGCTATCATATTCCTTTTATTACATGTGGACTACATATTACTAATGGGAAATGATATCTTAAGTTTACAATCAGTCAAAATAATTTTTCCATGAAAGACCTTGGAAAAGTAACTATATATTGGGAATAAAGATCTATAGAGATAGGTAAAGGAAGTTGCTAGGTCTTTCACAGTCAACATTCATAGATAAAGTGTTAAATAGGTTTAGCATGGAGCAATTCAATAGAGGGCTTCTTCATATAACTCATGGGATAAAACTCTCAAAATCTATATGTCCCAGGACGCAATATGAGAGGACTCACATGAGTATGATCCCGTATGATTCAACAATAGGATCAATCATGTATGCTATGTTATGTACAAGACCCGATATATTATATGCTCTAAGTGTTACTAGCAGATGTCAATCGGATCCTGGTGAATGTCACTAGGTGGCTATCAAGAATATCCTAACTACTTGAGAAGGACTAAGGATGTATTCTTGATATATGGAAATGGAGATCTTATAGTGAGTGAGTATACGGATGCCAATTTTCAATCTAACCAGGATGACTCCAAATCTCATTCAGGTTATGTTTTCACACTGAATGGTGGAGTAGTCAGTTGGAAAAGTTCCAAACAAGAGTCAACTGTAGATTCGATGACTGAAACAGAGTACATTGCAGCTGCGAAAACGACAAAAGAAACTGTTTGGATTAAAAAGTTTGTTATGGAACTTGGCGTGGTTCTGAGCATAGTAGATCCAATACTATTGTACTATGAACAATGAGGCTATTGCTTAGGCCAAAGAACCTAGGTCTCATCAGAGGTCTAAGCACGTATTCAAGAGATATCACCTAATTAGGGAGATAATTGATAGAGGTGATGTGAAGATAAATAGAGAGCCCACAGATCAGAACATCGTTGATCCTTTGACTAAGCCATTACCTCAAATAAAATTTGATTCTAGTGTACTCACCTATGGTATTAGATATAAAGACGATTAGATTTAGTGTAAGTGGGAGATTGTTAGAGTAATGCTCTAAAGGCAATCACCTTTAACACTTTTGTACTAACTTTATTTTGATTAATAAAGTTGATATTTGTTTATATATGAATTGATATTGATCTTAAATCGAATTAATGAAATCCATGATGCAAAACATAATATGAAGGAAATCATGATGAGATCATGATAACGAGATTCCTATCATATGAAATTATGTTAGTATCTAAATAATCCCTAGTCATAGGATTAATAAGACAGAACATTAATCCAAATAGACTAGCATATGTTATACTCCTTAATTTGATTGAGCTGTGTATCTCTCAAACTGTAAGCATGAGATGTTTAGAGTTAACATCTGGATGCTTCCTAAGGGTAATAAGTGCATCAAATAACCCGCAGTAAGATTATCATATGGATGATCTATCAAATGTCAATGATTAATCTCATAATAGCAATAGTGCAAATATCCTTAGACTTTAGATACTCAAGGATATCTTGGATACTAATCATGTGCTTTGATATCATTCCTTTTTACCTCAAGAAAAGGTCACTCCTAGGGTGGTGATTGGGTACAACTATTGGCATTAGAAGGTAATTGGGTAGCCAATAAAATATTCACCACTCCTAATAGAAGGAGATGATACTCTTGGCCTCTTATCGAGTTCATTAATCAAGTGTCTCTGGCCATAGCAGTTATGCGTCATGACGAGAGTCTTCAATGACACATAGAATAATGAGATCTCAGGATAAGAACTAATATCACTTAGACTAGATGTCACATAGTCATTCTAGTGAGAGTTGACACATAGCCCATACTCCGAACCAAGTGGGGTATAGTATGGTGAAAGGATAAGAAACAAGAAAGGAGAAGAAACAAAAGGTAAAAAGTTTTATATTTCATGTTTTTATATATGTCTAAGCATACATGTGTGATTTTGGCTTTTTTGGGTTGTCATATGTTCGAAATCTAGATTTTGACACTTTCGCTGCAATCTTATGCATGTGATGTAACACCCCACTCCTGCAAGACCCGAACCCGACATCTATGGTGATATCCGAGTCCGTACCTCGCAAGGGTGTTGTGCTAGAGCACTAAAACAATCAAAAGTCGGTATAGGTAAAAAAAATTATTTATTTAGAAACTTTTTCACTTACAAGACAAAATGTCGATTAGCCCATTCCAAAAATAAAACATATTACACTTTGATTAAGCTCTTTTGCAAAACCCGAATACACAAAATACAATAATTTGCAGGAATTACAATTCAGTGCGAAAACAAAGGGACACAATGCAGACGCGAACTGATCCCGACCTCTTCTTTCACTCACATGC
>JANIIA010000037.1:135202-145479 GCA_027478495.1 Erythroxylum alaternifolium | reverse complement strand
TGAATTGTTGTAAGTTTTTGTAATAACTATGTTTCAAGCTGGTTTCGGTTTTTGGAACAAATTTGTATTAAGTTCATGTGATATAATGTTATGTTTTGAACAAATTTGGAATGATTTAAAATGTATGTTTATTCCAGTTACTGAAAATACATGTAATGAATGTATAATACATTTTTGAAATGCTTCCGCATCGGTCTGTTATTTGTTTCTATTTGTGAGTCCGATATGGCACTCCTGTATCCTCCCAAGGTGGTAGGGGCGTCACAAAAAAAGATAAACAAATTAGATAGAAAGCAATAAAAATAGAGAGAAAAAGGTAGGAGGGAAGGAGGAGGTTGAAGAGATAAAAATATTTAATACGCAAGCGGTAGTCAAATATTTAATATGTAAGCAGTAGTCATTTATAATAATTTCTTAATTAATAATGTACAAAGCATTGTAGTTGCATGTTTCACAAATTAATGAACTTAGAGAATATTTCAAATGTTTACGTCGAGTTACACATGATACTATTATGAGGTCCACAAAGTCACCAAAAGAGATTTTTGGAACTATCCCATGACATTAAGTTGATTAATAGTAGTCCCACTATTTCATATAAGTAAAATCTCCTTAAGCATATCATAAACTTGAGTTTTGAGCTTATGATTCTTATTAGCCACTAGAAAATTATCAATTACTCCTTATATTTGGGAAAAAACTTTTACTAGCAGGCTTTCTCCGATTAATAACTTTTGGCCATGGTAAACATTTTCCAGAAGAGCATAAATAGCTAGCAACTTAGTTAGGGTAAAGTTCTTTATTTATTTTTTGTGGATTTTGGATACACTAAGCAAAGCATAATCAATAGGCTTTATAGGCATTGCCTTTTTGATATCCTGTGTTCTTCATCTAAGACTTAACAAATCAAATGTACAACCATAGACAATTTTGTTGCACCAGTCCCATACTAAAATATGCCACCATCATGTTGTCAAAGTTGGATAATATATATCCATCAAACACCAATAAAGAAGATCTCATAATAATCCAACTCAGCTTTTAAACACGATTTGACTTATTAAATTTAATGTAAATTAATATTTAATATAACAGCAGTAAATTATTAGTTTGAGTCAAATATAATTAGTTCAGCTTGAATTTAAAAATTGGGATGAATTGTCGTGTAAATAACAATTGATTAGTCTATATCTAATATTCATATTGTGTTTGTTTCGTCGTTATTTTTGAACTAAAATCTACTAGAAGACTAAAATATAAAAGGATTTTTTTCGATTTAAATATAAGGGGGATTTTTCTAATGTTTCTTAAACTACAAGGGTGATATATGTTTTTTACCTTATTTTTGCAATATTTTCTAACACCTACCTTCTGGGGAGTAGGTACCTTCTCTTTATAGAAGTATCCACTCCACCGAATCTAAAAAGGTTTCTCCGTCATATTTATTTTGATATTTTAGTTGAATCTCTTCTTCCATTATTGTTAAACCTTTAACTGTTAAACAAAAAAAATGATATTACTAATTAATTATTATTTAATCATTTACATTATTCATGTGTTTATTCTATCAAAGAATTGTGATTTGTTATGTGATGTTTTACATCAACAACGTTAATAATAAATAAAAAGTAATATTTATAATAAATTTAAACTTTAGATATTATTATAAATTTGAGTAAAATTTTAAAATTTTAAAAATAATTTAATAATAATTATTCACTTAATACTCTAATTTGCAAACTTATTAGAATTAACTTATACATGGATTTAAGGGCATCAACATATAATGAAATTTTTACAAATTTATAATATTAAGATCTTACAAATTTTATACTTGTATACTTACTATTGTTTTTTTAGCATAAATAATTCATTAAGTGGTGTAAGAGTAGTGTTACATCACTAAATCATAAAGCTAGCCAAGTATTAGGTACAAGAGAAAAATTAATAGGTGCTCAATGCATCATTTACTAACTCAGTCTAATAAGAGACCATTTGTACACATTAGTTCCTACTTTTTAACAAGTTAGGGATTTAGTTTTTCTAGCTTCCTTGTATAGGGTTCCTACAGAAGCCCTGCTATTATTGATGTTAATGATTCCAATATCAAAATTCAACAAAGTCTTACCAAATATTCACCTATCACAACACCGAATCATTTTGCAGCCATTTGAATCAATACAAAGTTATGAAATAACTGAGATAAACAAATTAGGCATAAACTAACAAAAACAAGAATTTAGTATAAATGATACATTGAATTCTTTGCTTGTAGTTTCTAAAAGGAGATAAATTAAGAAAAATCGAAAGAAAATGCTTATTGATCGTAAGGATTTGTTGATTTACTGAAAAATATAGAGGTAAAGGGGAAGGAGGAGGTAGAAGAGACAAAAATGTTTAATATGAAGGTAGTAGGCATTAATACTAATTTCTTAGTTAGCATTTATATACTAATTTCTTAGTTAATAATGTAAAAAGCATTGTAGTTGCATGTTTCACAAATTAATGAAATTAGAGAAGTTCTAGATGTTTATTTCAAGTTACATATGATTATATCACTAAATAAAATAAGTGGGATTATGGGAACTATCCCATGATAACAAGTTGATTGATAGTAGTCCTACTATTTCATATCAATAAAATCTCCCTAACATATCACAAACATAAGTTTTGAGTTTATGATTCTTATTAGCCACTATAAAATCATCAACTACTCCATATATTTGAACCAACTTTTATTGACAGGCTTTCTCAGATTAATAACTTTTGGTCATAGTAACCATTTACTACAAAAGCATAAGATAACTGGCAACTTGGTTAGAGTTAAGTTATACAATTTTTTGGACTTTTTATCTCCTTTGTTATTCATCTAAGACATAACAAATCAAATGGACAATTATAAAATCCTGTATACTATCGATATGAAATCAAATGGATCAAAGAAAATTTTAACATTAAGCAGCTTAACACTTTTCATTTTTATTCTAGCACAAAACGATACAATCATATCCAATCAAACCATAAACTATAATTTTAGGATGTTCAACACCAGGATATGGAGGATTGAAACAAGGTAGTGTAAGGAGGTGATAAAGAAAAGAAGTCGGAGATAACATAACAAGAATGACTAATTAAAAGGATGATCACTGTCCAAATCAAGTTAAAACAAGCAAGAGAATTGTATAATTTCCTTACTAGAAGTTTGATGAATCCAATTAACCAACAGTATCCATGAGATGAGACTAACTCACAGGATGGAGCCTTTGATAATTTTTAAAAGTGAAAGGTCCTACAAATTTAGCCCTAAATTATGAGAAAAGACAACAGAGAGAAATTATTGGTAAAATATATCTTTAAATATATTTTCACTTACAAATTTCATCAGATAAGAAATACACGAATGCATCCATAGTAATTATTTTTGCTAATTTTTCTAAAACATACCTTATTAGAAGTGTCACTGAATTAGGTATATTCTCTTCCGTTGATACCAAAAAAGGTTTTTTGGTGATATTTATTTTGATATTTTTGTTGAATATCTTTATCCACTTTTTTAACTCTTTAATTATTAAAATAATATTACTAATTAATTATTTTTTTACATTATTCATACATTTTAACATAGATTGAAGATTAATTATGTTACGTTTTACATCAATAACATTAACAATAAATAAAAACTTATATTGATGATAGATTAAAATTTAAGATATTTAATCCATTAATTAGTTATAAATTTGAGTAAAATTATAAAAATAATTTAATAATAGCACAATTATTCACCTAATACTCTGAACTGCAAATTTATTAGAATTAATTTATACATGGATCAAATAGCGTCAACATATAATAAAATTTTAAATATTTATGATGTCAAGACCTTACAATTTCTATTGATTAAAAAGTTTAATCAATAAAGAACTAACTTAATCTACGATCTCAAACTAAAAATATTATTTATTAGAAATTTTATAAAATTGTTAATGATGATTATACCCCACGTGTGATAATCATTAATACAACTGTTCCACAACCACAGCACATCCTCAATTTTTACGTTTCTACATACGAATTTATTATTAAGATACCACAAAACACATACTTCCATTAAAATTTATGATTTATGTAATATTTGAAATTTAGAAAAAGATTGCGAGTGTTGACTTCAAGAGACTCGGAAATATTTAATGTACCGAGGATTGTTTTTAGTTTAATTAATTCACAGAAAAACTCAACGCAGTATGGATGTCAATGTGGCATTCAGCGGCGGGAAGCCGGAAATTAGAAACTAAAATAGACCCGGGGAATGGGATTGAGATTGTCAGGACAGGAAGAAGCCCCAAAACCAAAACACCAAAATGTTTCAGGCTTCTTCAAAATTTAGTCCTAAAACAAACCCAAGCGCCAACGCTCCTACTTTCGAAATACCAAAATTGTGGCGCTTTCACATTTCCATTTCGATAACTCTTCTTCTCTCCCTTTCTCCTCCATTACACATCTTCACAGTTCACACCACCCCACTCTTCGTCACTCCCCATACCCCCAAGAGTTGGAGTTTCCAAGGCTGCGAGTCTGAGTGTGAGTTCGATGCCGGAACAGGAGAATTGTGCCAGGCTCACGCGCGCTGCCAAGAAGAGGGCTGCAGCGGTTTCCATCGAGGAACAGCCCGTTTTGAAGAAGCGGGTTGTTTTGGGGGAGCTTCGGAACGTATGCAATGTTGCGAAGGTGGGTTCTGGAAACGAGTCACAGAAGCAGAAACGTAAAGTAACGAAACAGTCCAAAGCGAAGAAGGCTATTGTGATTAAGAAGGAAGATGTTACAAATGAGGATGTTCAGGACGTTGATACTAAGTCCGATGATCCCCAGTTTTGTGGGCAATACGTTTCTGATATTTACGAATACCTTCACAACATGGAGGTAGTTTGATCTTTTATTGTTTGCTTTGTTTTAATTAATCGCTGATCTGATGGGCTTGAGATTAATTGTTTAGTTGATTGATTTTTTTTTTCTTTTTCAGATGGATCCAAAGAGAAGACCATTGCCTGATTACATTGAGAAGGTTCAAACTGACGTTACTCCTAATATGAGAGGCATTTTAGTGGATTGGTTGGTGGAGGTAGCTGAGGAGTACAAGCTTGTCTCAGATACTCTGTACCTTACTGTTAACTACATTGACCGATACTTGTCGTTGAATGCCCTGAATAGGCAGAAACTTCAATTACTTGGCGTTTCTTCAATGCTCATCGCCTCGTAAGCCATGATTTTAGAACTTGTTTTGGTTAATTGATTCTTGTACGATTTTGCTTAGATTCATTATTTTAATAATGATAAGCAGGAAATATGAAGAAATCAACCCTCCAAATGTGGAAGACTTCTGCTACATTACGGATAACACCTACACCAAGCAAGAGGTATACGTTTCTTTATTCCTTTTTTTTGGACACTTTTTGGGTTTGATTTAATTTTACGGTTATTGATTGTTTTTGGTTGATTTTGAAGGTGGTAAAAATGGAGTCTGACATACTTAACTCTCTGAAATTTGAACTGGGCAATCCTACGATGAAGACATTTCTAAGGTATTATCCCTTTCAACTTGTAATGTGCTTACAGTAGATGACGCGTGTATGTACGTTGCTTACGAAATGTGATAGCGCGTGATGTTTCTTAACAGGAGATTTACTAGGATTGCACAAGAGGATTACAAAGTGAGCAAACATTTCTTTAATCACTGTTGGTTGCAAAGATGAAGCGAATGCTTTTTTTCTTGACTTATGATTAATTGTGCCTCTCTGCAGAGTGTAAATTTGCAACTTGATTTCCTTGGTTACTATCTTGCTGAGTTAAGCTTGCTGGATTACAATTGCCTGAATTTTTTACCATCTTTGGTGGCTGCTTCTGTCATTTTTGTTGCAAGATACATTCTTCATCCAAAGAAGCATCCCTGGGTAAGAGTCATTTAGAGTGTTATTCTTTGGCAATCAGGTCTACTGGCAATTGCTGATTCATGTGTTATACAGAATCTAGTACTGCAAAAGTACACACGCTACAAGCCATCAGATTTGGAGGAATGTGTTCTAATTATACACGAGTTATATTTGAGTCGAAGAGGTGGTGGACTACAGGCTGTCAGAGAAAAATACAAGCAGCATAAGGTATGTTTACAATTAGGCAATCGAATATTTTAGCATAAGTTCACGTATTTCTAGAAGGGTATGTGTGTAATGTTCATTAACTGTAACAGTTCAAGTATGTCGCAACCATGCCTTCACCGCCAGAGATACCTGCTGCTGCCATTGAAGATGTTACGGAATAAAAAAAGAACAGCCGAGACCTAACTTTTTTTGGGACTGACTGCAAAATGAACTTAACTGCATAAACTGGGCGTTCTGACTCACCAGCGGTTCTGGCACTAATGAGGACTGGCTTTGCGTGCTAGTGTTGATAGTGATACGATCTTGATGCTTGGCGTTTTCCTTACCACTAGAATGACATTTGTGACATGAGCAACCGATTATGCTTATGGTTAACCGATTAAGAGTTTTGTCTTAGAAATCAGTGTAAATATTGACTACAAATGTCCATTGGCTTTGTTGTCTAAGTTACATAGAAACATTCTTTTCTTTCTATAAACATAAGTGTTTAAATTATCTAACGAGCTTACATTTCTGGATTGCTTCATAAATTAGATTTTATTGGGTTCCACTTAACATATGTAGGGCTGCTTGCATTTGTTATTCATTGGAGGAAATGGAAAAGGGATATTGGTGTAATTATATTGTATCCATTCAGTTCAGAAGAAGTGCTTGAAAGTCTGAAAGGTTAAAGAGAAAGTGGTGGGACAATCAAAGTAAGTCTGGTTGTTTGGGCTGATCTGAAGTAATGCATTTGTTTCGGGGCCAAGTTGTTTACTGTTTTGCTGGACTCAAAATCTGCTTATCAGCGTTATTTTTGGTAGCAACAGAACCTTTTCTTTTTGGACAAGTGAATGAGGCTAAAGACCCAGGCCTGACCATTTGTGAAATGGAAGTTAATCGATACCTGACAATCCTGATTTCGCTCAATCTATTTAAAACAATCAAATTCACTTGTAAGATGATTGCTAGACATTCTGATTTCTTCTTAGCAATCTGATTTCTTCTTTGCTATGGAGATTCCCCTTTCATCAGTCAAGTATGAATATCAGTAGCAGCGTGAGAATCTACAAATACAATTACATATAACAATGTGTTGTTGGACTTGGAGCCGATTATTGTGAATTACCAAAGTAATAATAAAGGTTAGAAGGACAAAGAATAGTTTACTGAAGGGACATGGCCGCGTTATGAAGTGTTAGGACCGGACTCAATTTCCTGGATTTGTTCATACAAAACCTTTGCTACATTTCCAGATACCTCATTGTCAAGACCGCTGGTTATGGTGAATGCGAACGGCAAAAAGAAGAAAAAGGGCATTTAGGTTTGAATGGAAGGTGCTTGTATTATCCAAGAGTTTCTTGTTTTCTCCTTACAGTAACTCAAAGGTCATCGGGAACGACCAGCGGTTGAGACCACTCAAAACGTGTACTTTAAGTAATGATTCTGTGGGAAAATTTATGCCCTTCATTATATTTTCTTTACTTTAGTTGGCAAAAGATTTCCAGACTGCCCAATTTTAAGCTTTGCATGGAAAGGAAGATTAGGTTCCTGGAGAGAGAGAGAGAGAGAGAGAGAGAGAGAGAGCAGCTGATGAATAACCATCACTGAATTCTACACTGTTTTTTAGGTGGAGCACAGCAGATTCTTTCTGGCTCGACGAAATAGCTATAAAGAGCAAATTGACTACTTTCCAAAGCCGACAAACACTACCCGGACAAAGAAAAATTGCACAAGAGCCAAGACCTGCATACGCCATGATAAAATTGGACCCTGTGTGACCCTTATTTTTGGGACTGAAAGCGACAGCAAAAGCAAATTAGGAAGCAAAAGTTCTCGTGATTTCCGAAGATATATGTGAAGAAAAAGCATAAAGTTCCTTCGTGAGTTGTGTCCCTTGTTTGCAGGGTGTACTCGATGGCACTTCCAAGTTATTTGAAGCTCTTCTCCTCTTCTCTTCCCCTTCCAAACAAAGCCACACAACTTTCTTTGCTCGTGCCTTTTTCTCTCTTGCCCCTTTCTCATGTTGGTCCCATGCCATGCACTTCTCTTCTTGAATTAGCAGAATCTCTCCATGTCTCCAGAAAGGAATATAGTTTCCCACCAAAACAAAATGCACTTTCAACTTGGTTTCTTACAGAAAAAGCTACTTGTTTTAATTGCTCTGTCGTTGTTAGTGTCAAGTGAAGGGGAGACGATGCTTGTCTATGGCATAGGCGATCAGCTACCCGTTACACGAGAGAAACTGCAAGGGAAGCTTCATCTTCAACAACAGCAACAACAACACCAACAACATCAACGTCTGAGGCACTCGTTCGATGTGTTCATTTCAAGTAAAAGAAAAGTTCCAAATGCTTCAGATCCCCTTCACAACCGTTGAGCGAATCAATTTTCGTCAGTCGTCCGTTTGCAAGGAATAATTTCTGTTCAGTGGAAAGTCGGGAGATTGGAGGTCCTAAGATGTGACGGTGGTACATTCCGTCAATGATACTGGTGGTTGTGAACTTCCGAATATAGGAAGCTACATTTTTGGATACCATGTCTTCAACAATCAGTCCCTAGTCTTGGGGTGTAAATCCGTATATCTTGTGTGTTGTATACTAAAATCATATGTATATGGATATGTTAGCAATCAAGAAACATGTTCTTTAGTAGTAGAAACATTTTGTGATGGATGATTAACTAATCAAGTTACTCGCTACTTCAAACTTTCTGGGTATCGTCTGTCATTCTTTACCAATTTCTATTCCCCGTTTACATTTCGAAAAGATCCGCCCTTCTGAAATAGTACAAAATCTTAGCGGGATTTGCCAAGATACGATGAAGTGACTTGGTAGTACTGCAGAACCTACAACTTGACAAACTTAGTAGTCCTGTTCGCCCTTGAAATTCTCTTGAGATAATTATGTCATCATCAATAAAAAAGCGTGATTCGGAGATTGTTGATTATACATAACCACGTTTTCCGGTGAGCAGGAACCGACCGTCTCTCCCTTTTTTCTTTTCCTTTATTTCATCCTAATTCTTGTGAGAAAAGGTTATGATACATTTTGACTTATACCGCAGTTTTATGTAGTTTGCCAATTACAATCCCGACTATAGTTATAAATATTATGGTCACATTTACAATCTATAACTTAAAACTTGATTTGATTCTTTTGACTTGATAACCTTCATTTCATGAATGGCTTGAGATTGTGTAGTAGATTAAGCTGAGCTTGCACTCACATTGGATCTTGTGTCATTACGATGTCTTACTAATTGCCCAACAGCGATTCCTAATGTAGCACGTTGGAACCTTTTGCATTATTCATATGCACATGGCTATCCAAACCAGATGCCAATTGGCATACCGATGAACTAATTAACATGATTTGATTTTGGAGGACAAAACCTTACATTTGGCAATAATTCTTTAGATATGCTGTGTTGAGGGGCAAAGCGTGGCCAAGTTGAGAAACCCAAACCCATGACGATGTTGGGGAAGGGGAAGCATTCAAAGTTTCGAACTCCTAACTTTTGTTCTCAAATCATTAAAGGTCAATTATCCTATCGGATTAGAGACTAGGAAGATGCAAAATCATCTTCCTCAGGGTGAAGTATTGGCTGATCGATCGCATAATTACTCGCTAGAGCAGGCCTAACCAATCGGTGCTTGCAGTTCCTTTCCTAGGAAATCGTTTGCACTGCACCAATTACGTCAAACATGGTGCAATCTATCAACTCTTTAAAACTCCTCTGTGTTATAGCACTTAGTTTCTTTGTTCTTAAGAGGCAAAAATTACAGGTCGTGTATGCCACCTATTGCCAGCCTTGTACAATTCTTTTCATCCATTAGGAAGATGAGCCTACCGGTTAGAAATTAACTATGATCGAATCACTAATACAACAAAAAATAAAAAATTTTAAATAATTTCTAATAGAATTGTAATGATTGAATAATTTAAAATTCAAATTATAAAATAATGAAATTATACTTAATTCAATATTCCTATTGAAATCTTTTCGATCTGTCACCCACGAGCTATTTTGCCATCTAACCTATAACAGCATTTACAGAAGAGTAAAAAGCAAAGTTGCGAATACCGTACCGGACTTGGTACCGGATTGAGGTCTGGAACGGTACTGTACCGGTACCGGTCAATA
>JANIIA010000037.1:76456-102827 GCA_027478495.1 Erythroxylum alaternifolium | reverse complement strand
GGCCAAGGATTATAAGAAGGAGTTAAGAAGTAATATGAGTTGAAGAATATCCTCTGTGTTACTGTTCACAGAGTATCGTCTGTATTACTGTTCACAGAGTATTGTCTATGTTACTGTTCACAGAGTATCGTCTGTGTCACTGTTCACAGACTTCCTCTGTGTTACTGTTCACAGACTTCCTTTGTGTCACTGTTCACAGACTTCCTCTGTGTTACTGTTCACAGAGTATCGTCTGTGTTACTGTTCACGCTATTGTCTGTGTTACTGTTCACGCTATCATCTGCGTTACTGTTCATAGTTATCTTCTGCCTTATTTTCTCCCCTTCAGAAGATAGAATTGGCCTTCAAAGTCTGTATGAAAGTTGTAGCTCTTGGAGTCCCCTTTCAATCTATCTAAAGAAATCCTAGTTTGGATGCCTATAGGAAAAGTTATACAAATAGCCCCGAAGCATGTATATGTGTAAAGTGTGGACTCACCAACGCTGATCCTTGAGGTATTTAGGTTGAAAGGGATAAATGGACTAGTCGACTACCATAGTAGAAGTCGACTGTTCTAAGAGCTGAGCTGAGCCTAGAAAAGGGGAGTTTTGAGAAGACGACCCGATAATGACAAGTCTTATGATTTTCTGAAGGTTAGACTCCAGAAACGAGGCCTAACAAAGACATTGAGATCGTTCATATCAAAAATTGCAGAAATCGAGGAAGCTTATGATATCAATGAATTATCATTGGCTAACGTAATTGGAATTCTTACCAATTTTGAGATGAATTTGTTAAGGGGAAAACAAAAGAGGAACAAAGGATTAACATTGCAAGTCGAGATTGGTAAAGTCGTGAATGACTTAGAAAATGAATCCGATGAGAATGATGACATGAAGTTATTAACAAGAAATTCAGCAAATGGTTAAAGAAAGTGAAGAAGGATAGTCCAGAGTTTAGACAGAATGGTGGGAGTTCATAGAACAACAACTTTAAACAACAAGATAAAACTCAAAAGGGTGAAAGAAAAGTGAAGAAAATTCAATGTCATGAATGTCAAGGCTTTAGACATGTGCAAGCGGAATGTGCTAATACCTTGAAGAAGAGAAAAGGGAAGTCCTATACTAGTACTTGAAGTGAGAATGAATCCAAAAGTGAGTATGGTAGTAAAGAGGATATTGTGAGTAATGTTGCGTTGGTTACTTTATATAGCAAAAGTCCAGTTGCTTGCTTAACAGTAACCAAGAAGGAATAAACTGATGATGAAATCATGGATAAATCAGTCCAGAATTTCAGGAAAAATGCAGATGAATTAGTCCAAAGTTTAATTTTAGATTGTGACAGCAATGACAGTGATTTAGAGGACAAAAGTGAGGATATTTACAAAGCCTATGAGTTAATTTATACAACATGGGTCCAAACATATAAGAAGAATGAAAAGCTAAAGAATGAAAACTCTTCTATGAAGAGCGTCATTTAAGATTTAAAGAAGAAATTGTTATGTACGATAGATGAGCTTAATGAAACAAAGTTGAAGTTGGTTAGTACGGAAAAGGGAATAAGAATGTTAAATGGAGGTATCTAAAAGCTAGAAAAATTGCTAAAAATTGGTAAGATTAAAGAAGACCTTCAAGAAATTGGCTATAAAGGTGAATGTTCTAAGTTGAATGATGAGAAAAATGGTGTGACTAGATTTGTCCAAGGAGAAATCTCACGGAATAATAGAAAGTTCATACCTACATGTCACTTTTGTGGGGTACTCGAGCATATAAGGCTGATTTGTTACAAGCTGCTACAAATGATATTTCAAAGTGATCAAAATTGAAAATTTAGACATTCTCTATTAAATTTCTAGTAGCAACCCATATTATCAAAGCAAACTTGGGTTAGAAAAAATCAGTCTCACACATCATAATAGACATGCAGTTAATATCAAAAACTATCTAGATCCACAGTTGGTTGGTACTAGAAAAGAAATCAACCAGATATCTTATCACAGAGATGATGTGACAAGAAATAAGGTTAGGTTTGAATTTCTTCGAGGAGAACATAGACTGTACATTTTACATTTTTTAAGTATAGTTTGATGTTGTTTTTTTTTTAAAAAAAGGGAGGTTCGAAGGAGTTAACATCTAAATTTTTTGAGTTTTTATTTATTAGTTTTCTAAGGTTCAGTTGATTTGTGTGTCTGGCTTTTACTTACTTATTGAATAGTATGTGAGAATGAGGCTCTGCTTAATGATTTAAGAGTTCTGCTTTTGGAGATTTCAAGACATCTCCTTAGTCTTGCTTTTTGGCATCTTTTTATCCCGAGTGAGAGAAATTTGGATGATTGGATAATTGTGAGATTATTGTTTCTTTAGATATTTCTTGAACTTGAAGAACTTGATGGATGTTCTTTCGAACTTAATGTTTGATTAAGGGGGAGTTCCCATGTGTTTTGTTAACTTGATACTATGTGATAAATTATCTTCTTTAGGGAGAGTTTCAAATATGTAACAAATAATGCCAAAAGGGGGAGATTGTTAAGATATAAGTGATGATATCTTATTATTTAATTTTGGAAATTATTTGATAATTGGACCTAGTTGTATTTATGTGGGACTTTTCTTAGATAAGTTTGATAAGGTTTAAAATCCTAATTAAAATAGGATTTAAATATATAGTCTATTTTGGGATAATTGCTATCTAAGTAAGCAAATTTTTGAAAATTTGATCTGACTATGGCAGCTTATTTATGGCTGAAATTTGGGTGAGATATGGGTTGAAGTGTTAGTTTTCATGTGACTTTTGACAGTTGTGCTTTTTGGGGTTATTTTGATGATTTTCGGTAACAAATTTGGAGTGGATATCATCTTGTACGTTGCTGAATTTTTGGATGATGGGATCATGTGGTTTTAGGGCTGAGTTTTTGGTTGTGAGTTTTTTTTTCTACAGATGTGTATTTCTTTCATCCTTGAACGAAAATTGAGGGTAATCTTGTATCATATTTGTGATTGATTTTTATGAGATATAATTTTGATTAGGTGCTGCAACTTTCTGTCAAGGTCTCACAACTTTATTGCTAGTTTTCATCACGGAATATACTTCTATTTTTGCCGCTGCAAATTCTTCTGTTTATGAATAATCATTAAGGGTTGTAATATGTTGTTGATTATGTTGATTTTGGTAGCTGAGTATTCTCCATCTTTGCACGACAACAGAGGGTTGTGATTGTTGATTTTATGTGATTTTGGCAGCTGTGTTTTCTTTTGTTTTTGAACGTCCATTAAGAGCAATTGGGCAGCTGGTTTTTCTGGGTTTTACATGAATCTTTTGTGCCTATTGATTGTCAATGGAGTGTTAATTGTGTACCTATCTTTTGTGATTTGTGGTGTACAAAATCGCCAAATGTTTTCGTGATTTTAGTTGCTGCTATTCTTGATCATTTGGGTGATTTTTGTTAGGCTGATTAGGAGTTGATTGTGTGTGTTTTTGGTAGTTGTCGATAGTGGTGGTGGTGTGCGTAAAATTCCAACAGGCGTTGTGGATTTTGCAACTCCGTTATTTGCAACGTTTCAATGAAGAAACATTTATTTAGATGGTGATTTTTCTAGGTTGGGGAGCTGTGTTTTTTGTCTATTGTGACGAAATTTTTGGGTTATCAACGACATTAGTTTTTGTGTGAAAAACTTCCAGCAATCTTGGTGTTTTTTCAGGTTTATAGTCTGTAATGTTTTCGGTGGAAAGACGTTTGTTTCATTAGTGACTTTTCAGCTGCTGTGCATAGAATATTCCAATGATGATATTGAAGCTTCACAACAGATTCTTTTGATGGACAACTTATCATTCTTTCGTTGACAAAGCTACATTGTTAGAGAAAAAAAATTTTCTCAAGTGTCTTTGTGTATATTCGTTGTTATTTCAATCTCTAGTTAGTTTATTTTCATCCTTTATTATCAAATATTGTTGAAAAAAATTCTCTATTGAGGTTAGTACGAGATCGTTGTACTATTGGGTGTGATTTACTTTCATAGGTAGTGAGGACGAGGATAGTATCAAGGTTTGGATGAGTCGGCTCTGTAATATCTTGAGTAATACTATTGTTGTATTACAGGTGAAAGTAATTAAGCTAGGTAAGTGTCTCGCAGATATAGGCAAGGTAGGTCAAACTGCATTATCAAACCTTGAGTGTTGATTTGTTTATTTTACGTTTAATTTTTCTGTTTTCGTTTGTGCTAAAAACAACTACGACTGAACCACAATTTTTGCGAAACTACATTCTATTGGAATTTCATTTACTTTTTTATATATAAATTTTCAATATATATTGAAAAGAAATATTGATTCTCATATCAATATATTTATATTCAATTAATTACAATAATCAAAGCGGTTCTCTTCCAAAAAATTGTGTGGTGCTTCTTATTATTATATTCTTGTCGCACGTGGATCCAGCTCAGCCACTTTGTCGACACTCAACAGTATGGCCTCAGTTTGTCCAGTTTCCTACGCATTTTGTCGAGGCTAAGAGAAAAACATCAGCGCAAAGTTTACAAGTTGAACAGTCATTTTCGTCATAGCAAACGTTTCCTTCATGTTTTCATCCGTGAAAGGAGAGCAAATTTTCTATATTTCCTTTGGTTTATATAGATTAGCATTCTGAAGAAGCAAGATAACAGAGATGGAGATAGCCCATTTCTTCAACTTGTCACTACTATCATTCTTCATTTTGCTTGCCCTGAAATTCACCATCAATAAACTTTCAAGCACCCGAAAACTGCCACCGAGTCCACCCGCTCGACCCATTATAGGTCATCTCCACCTGTTAAGACAACCGGTTCATCGATCTTTGCATGAACTTTCTATGAAGTACGGTGAGATATTATTCCTTAGATACGGAAGTCGTAAGGTACTCTTGGTCTCCTCAATATCCGCGGCTGAAGAGTGCTTTACTAAACATGACTTGGTTTTTGCGAACCGCCCTCAAACACTCGCTGGGAAACATCTCAATTACAACTCTACAACTATGGGGTTCTCCTCCTACGGTGACCATTGGCGTAACCTCAGACGCCTCACAACCGTAGAGCTTTTCTCTACTAGTCGTCTGGGAATGCTCTCAGGAGTCAGAACAGAGGAGGTGTGGTTGTTGCTGAAGCAATTATTTGGGGACTGCTTGATAAACGGGACGACTAGGGTTGATATGACATCGCAGTTGACGGAGCTTGTATTCAATATTGTGATGAGGACAATTGCTGGGAAGCGGTACTATGGAATGGAAGCAAATAATGAAGAGGCGAGAGAGTTTAAGGATATTATAAGAGATATGGAGTCGCTTCGTGGAAGCTCTAATCTTAGCGATTATTTTGCAGTGCTTCGATGGGTGGATTATGGAGGAGTTGAGGAGAGAATGAAAGCACTGATGAAGAAGATGGATAGGTTCTTACAGGACCTCGTTGAAGAGCATAGGAGAAAGAAAAGTGTTTCACCTTCCACCAAGCAAGAAAAATGTTTAACTTTGATTGATGTTATGTTGTCGTTGAAAGAGACAGAACCGGGATTCTACACCGATCGAACCATCAAAGGTGTTATACAGGTAAGAAACAGAAGTTTTCTTTTACCTGAAGATCCTTTGTTATCAAATTAGCTTAAGGATTACGATGTAATTATGTACAGACGACGTTGACTGCTGGTACTCAAACTTCGGTAGCTACAATGGAGTGGGCAATGTCACTACTTCTCAACAATCCAGAGGCTTTACAAAAGGCCTTTGATGAGATCAAGGTTGTTATTGGACGGAACCGGTTGTTGGATGAAACAGATTTGCCAAAGCTAAATTTCTTGCAGAACATAATTAATGAAACATTTCGGCTCTTCCCACCTGCGCCACTTCTGCTGCCGCATGAATCCTCTGAAGATAGTACAGTTAGTGGGTTTTTCGTGCCCAAAGGCACAATGTTGTTGGTCAATACTTGGAGCATGAACAGAGATCCCAAGCAATGGGAGGCACCAGAAAATTTTTTTCCAGAAAGATTTGAAGGTGGAGAAGGTACAGGGTACAAATTACTGCCATTTGGTGCTGGAAGAAGAGCGTGTCCTGGGGCTGGTCTAGCCAAGCGAGTGATAGGCCTCACACTAGGCTTATTGATTCAGTGTTTCGAGTGGGAAAGGGTAAGCAAAGTGACGATTGACATGACAGAGGGAACTGGGCTCACAATGCCTAGGGCTCGACGATTGGAGGCTGTATGTAGACTTCGCAATGACATGATCAAGATTCTTTCTACTTTGTGATGAGTGTGGAGAGTTTCTTTGTTGTAGCTGTCAGGCTCAGGAGATTACGAAATTGAAAATCTGGTAGAGCGCTTAGAGCTCTGTTTAGTGCACTATTAAATATTAAAAAAAAATCTGTCCAATTATGTGTGTCGCAGAAACAACAGTCAAGCAACGTCAGTGCATCACGAGAAGACAAGCATATCATTCGGCCAAACAATGCAACGACGACGGTAGATGTTGCGTTCGATTACAGATGACCGTATCAGAAATCGCTGTCAGGCTTTGGCTGCTCAAATTGATTTCCAACTTATCATCTTTATCCCGTTGATAGTCCTCGAGCAAATAAAATGATTCGGGGCCTAATATTGGCACATCTATGCAATATTCTACACCAGAGTTTCCGCCAAATTAATTTCCTGTGAACTTTAGTCATTTTGCTAATTATGAATAAAGTGAAATCTTATGACTTTAGGAGTTTGCATTGTTAGTTCTGTTAGTCATACCCTGCCCTGAACCGATAGGGCCTTTTTCTCTAACACAGCTAATGCAAACTGAAGGTACAGATACAACAGCTTTGTCACATGGAGTGGGAAGGTTGTTCATGCTCAATAATCCTCATATGCTAAAGACGGCCAGAGTAAGCTGGACAAAACGTGGTGGATAAGAACTAATGGTGGTTGAATCGAGTCTTTCCAAGTTATAGCATCTAGCTCCCACCAGCACCATTACTAGTATCGCTTATATCTTCCGATGATCATTTGTATCTGGAGGATGGATGACATACCACAAGGCACAACATTGCCAATGTTTGAACAATACACAGAGATCCTAAGGTATGGCACGAACACAATAGTTGGGCCAGAAAGATTCAGGCTTTGGATACTGAAACATATGGATTTGTTGCACACTTTGGAAGAAGAACCCATCACAGGGCTGTCATTGAACATCCTCCGGTTGTTTAACGGATCATTGTAAAAAGGTCATCCTAAGCCTGAATGAGAAGCTGAATTTCTTGACACATTGGTATTTGTCATATCCTGTAACTTGTAAAGCCATACTACAATATCTTGGAAACCCAAGTTTGGTGATTTAGTTGAAGAATATTAAAAGGATGATTCGTTTTAAAGCCTCTGTTAAAGTTATGAACTTCAATGATAAAATGATCCGAAGTTAGCAGATTATTGAAGATAGCCTTATTTTTCTGAAACTCTTGAAATCATATTTGATTCATTAAGGCCTTACCAAGTTTTCTTCTTAAAAACTACTTTCCCCGTTTATTCCAAGTAAATTGATTATATTCATAACTAACGTTACTAATTTTGATGTTGCCTAAGCAAGTTCTGAAGTCATTGCATGGCTACCTTATGCTCATGCCTCCTTGTGTTTTTTAAAGCATATAGGATACAATCAAAATCACCAAGCAAGATTCAATGTTTGCTCAACTTTGTGTTTTTAAGTTCTAAATGTCTTCAAAGGGACGTTCTTTGAAATGCAAGATTTACAACATAGATAAGGGTGATGCATAGTTTCTTCCTACTTTGGATTAGTTCTGCATATAGATGAATTGCCTAATCATACGAGGGAGCTAATTACCTCAATCTTTTCAAGATTATAAACCACAACAATTTTAACACTGTGATGGTCTATGTGATTAGTGACGATTGTTCAGTTGATTTGAAAGAACCAAAGAATCTTAAACCTATCATCTTTTAATTCAGTTTCCAAAATGCCAACAACAATTGGCTTTATTATTTGTAGATAGTCATAAAGTACCTATTTTTTGTTGGGTTGTTAAGGCCCCTCACATTCTAAGCTACTATTGATATTTAGAAGGGATTGAGGAGTACCTGACTTTCTTGCTTTTTGTGTTCGTACCTAGTATTCTCAAGGTTGATGCAAAGTTTTCTGTCTCAATTTCCTAAGCTCTTTCTTTCTTCAAATTATCCTTTAAGCTCTCATTTGTGATCTATAGAATTCCTTCAGGTGAGCAATTTATATTTACTTGCATTCCTGTTAATTGCATTTGCTTTTTTGAGGTAGATCTTCTAGTTTGCTTAAGATTTTGTCTTCATTGGTCCTTTTAGTACTGACTTCCAAATTGGAAATTGGGATTATAAAGATTTTGTTTACCAAATTCATTTTGTTTTTTCCCTGTCACCTTATGAGTCTAAGGAGCAGCCTTCTTTCCTTTATCAGATTCAAAGATAGTTTGGGATGCTACCAAGTTATCACCCTTACTATTGTCTCCCACTAATTCTACTTAATCACCCCTTACAAACTTTTTCCCTCTTAGCTTCTATATTGTTTTCTCTTTTGGATTTGGAGGCTTCTATGATATGTAATAAGAACTTCATCCTTCTTTAGTTCTCTAGTGTGTAAAACTCATTTAGCCTCTTCGCCTTGATAGCCTCTAGAATTTCCTTTGAAATTTTCACCTTAATACACACCATCGCATAACCAATTATACTTAAGGTGGTAGTATTACATTCCATATAGATACATCTGCCCCAATGAACTCACCAAATATCTTAAACCTAAAGTCTTCTAATATTCCAAAGGCATGTTATGAAAATGGGCCAAAATGGGATTGCCTTTAGGTTAGATCTATCAAGTGACATCCTAAGTTTCCATTGTTAAAGAAACATTAGTTCACTAAACACATGCCAATGACCTTGTTTCAAGGTTTTACGTGCATTAGATTCATTGGTAAACTTGAAGAGGAAGAAGTCTTCCTCACATTCAATAGTAATTTTCCCATACCCAAAGAGCTTTATTTTCGATCTATCTAAGATTTCATCATATGTTAGGTGGGCCTTTTATTTGTCAAGTACCCTACTAAAATTTTTGCTAACCTGGTCAAGGAAATCTATAAGAGGAGGAGTCTCCAACAACTTGAGACTAAGTAATTTTTCATAATATTGGAAGGTCTAAATTAGAGGAAGGAGCTGGAAGAGGCATTGAGGAAATGTTCGTGAACTTGTGATAAAAGGGAGGAGGTCAGCTAGAGCTAGAGGATGAAGCTATAGTACCAATAACATACGGAGGGAGCTAAGGTGCATATCTAAGGTAGGCTTTAGCAAGAGAATTAGGGGAAACCTAAGGAGGACCTAATCCAATTAAAGATATGGTGGAGATAAGGCTTGTAGTTATAGCAGGGAGGAATGGAGGTGCTTAGGTAGGAGTAATACTGCTTAATGTTTACCAGTAATAGTAACAAGAATTTAAAAGAGGTCATGAGAAAGGAAAGAGTTATTTAAAAAGGAAAAAAGATATATGAATGATTTAGTAAAAAGGTAGAAGAAAACCTTTTAGAAAAAGGATGGTGATAAGATGAGAAATATTCCTTTTGATTCATACATGCATATATCTAAGTATTAGACATTTAGTGTATTAGCAAACCTACGGTAGTTCATTTGCAGAAGAAAAATGTGAAAAAACACTTGTCTTACAAAATAGTTGAGTGAACTTTATGAGACAAGTTCATCAGATTTTTACACTAGCTTTTGAATGAAGTTGTGTTAATTTTTCTTCAGATTTCCTTGTGAACCTCAATTTTGAGATATTGTATTTACTTGAATCTTAATTGGATATATATTTGTAAGTGTATACGTTTTTTGGTATCATAAGGAATGAATCTGATAATACTTTATAGGGGTTTGTTTTTTTTTTAACTTAATGAGTATGTTTGCTCAAGGAAGAGAAAAAGCTAAGTGAGGCGGATTTTATAGGAATGAAAACTAACGTATCTTTTCTCCTTATATTTATTATTTTATTATTATTTTATGTTTAAATGTACTCATTATGCTTATAATTTGATTTAGAATACAATTGGGGGTGTTAAGTGCAAAATGAAGTTATTTAGACAATTTAGGACACTTTTAGCACTTCAATATAAAATGGGCATAAATCTCCTAAATAAATTTCAATTGAGATGACTTCAGATGTTTTGAACTTCTTAAAAAGAACTCCAAAACATTATGCTTTGAGTTTTGAGAGATATTAGCCATATCAAGGTGAAAATCAAGCTTGAAGGGACAAGTATACATGAGAAACAGGTTGGAGATTAAGAGATAACCTACCATATGGGCTTATAGGAGGTTATATGGTAGAGTAAAGATGTAAGAAGAGACATGGTTTGAAATATGGGCATGTATCATCCTATGATTAATGTGTCTTAACCCGTGTGCAATTAAAAAGACTTATAGTAAGAACCACGATCTTAAACATACCTATGCTTGAGCCCCTGCCCTTGTCTAGATAAAAGCAAACATATTCATAACCTGAAGTACGATTATGCCTAAAGCATCTCCTCTTACCGAATTGACGTTAGACCCTAATTTAAATACCAAAAAAGTTTAGTTTTTGTTAGTTTATCATATTATGTATTTTCTAAGGTTTAAAGGAATAGTCGTCTTTTCTTTTTCTTTTTTCTTCTTTGTTGCATCCATGGCCTTGTATAGCTAATTATTTACACTTGGTCAAAGAAAGATGAAATATTGGGATGTATCAAATTGTAAGATTTTATTTATGCTTCATTGTTCAATTTATATATTAAGTACTAATTTTTTCTATACTATTCTTTTTATGCTTATATTGTTTAGTTAATGTGAAAGCCTACTAGTTTATTACTTGATTTAATCTATTACTAAGTTAGATATTAAATATGTAATTGTTTAATTTCTTTAATCTCTTAAGCATATAGGTTTTATGAATTATTGTGTATATGATTCCTATATCTCAAGAACAACAATTAACTGATTGTATTTAATTGATTCTTCATATATCATTTAAAATTTTTCATAATTTTATTAAATTGTTGATTATTTAATGCAATTAGGATTATGTATAAGGTTTCATATGGGTGAAATTTTATTTGTTTTTGTAGAGACAAGGTTTTTTTTTGCTATTTTGGTTTATTTGATGAATTTAAAACAAATTTATCAATTATTATATGAAAATATAAATTTAATGAGTTATTGTATGGTTCTATGTACCATTATTTTTCTTTAGATATTATAGTGTATAGTATATAGTATGAAACACGAATGTGTCTCTTCTCTTGTTCTCACTTAGGGTAGCTTCCTACTTTCTTTGCTTCTTCCTTTCTTCCTTGTTTTGTTTTTTCAGTTGGATCATTTAAATTCTTCTTCCAAAAGTTCATTTCTTTCACTCCCTCTTTACTGCTCAATATTCACTCCTGTGCTTTTGGTTTGTGTCCTTGATCTTACTTTTTCTTGTTAGCTTGCTCCTGGTTCTCCTTAACAATTTTCTTGGCATTTATCCATCAGTTATTATCCTCGCTTCATGATTAATATCAATTTCCCACCTTTAATTTCAAATTCTCAACCTCCATCCTTGCCTTCTTTTGCTGTTTCTCTTTCACCCCCTCTACCTACTTCAATTGATGAAAATGTCCCTTCCATTAAGAAGACTTGGGCCTAAGTTATAGGTGAGTCTTCACATAAACTAAACCTCAACTTTTGCCCTCCCAATGAGTCCTTAAAATTGTGTCCCCTCTCTTGATGTTTTAAGAGCTAATGTTGGCAAATGGTATTCTATATTCCTTGACTTCTTCCTTAATAAAAGAGTGGCCTTTTTGGTGATAAAAAATGGGCTATGTATAACTAGAAAGTTCATGGAATTTAGGATGTATGTATTAATAGTGATGATATATTTTTATTCAAGTTTTAAAATCCTAATAGTGAAAAGAAGGTGTTGCAAATAGCTCTATAGCATGTCAATCATAAATCTATTCTACTGTAGGCTTAAAGGCCTAAAATGCAGATGGATGACATCAAATAGGAGCACATACCAATTTGGGTCTGCATACATGGAGTCCCTCTTGAGTATTGGACCATTACTGGTCTAAGTCATATTGAAACCTTCATTAGTAAGACTATATGCTTGGATCAAGCTACAACTGAAGTGAAGAGGATTCAATATTCCAGAATTTGTGTACTTGTTACATCCATGACTAATCTTTTAGAAACCATTGCCATAATTCGATTGGATAAGAACATGGAACCTATTGAAGATTAAATAAGGGTCTCTTATGTATGGAAAACACAACCCACAAATACAAAAATATGGAAATCAACTAACAAAATCTACAAAAAAAAGTGAGTAACACCTATTGTACCTGTTAGTAAAGTTGATAATATTGTAGTTGCAAAAAACATCATCCCTAAAAGGCATGTGCATGAAGTTTATAATTCTCTTATAGAAGAGATAAATAGAGAGGAGTGTGGAACTCCAAGCAGACATGCAGACTAGATGGAGTCATCTTAGCAGGAGTTTGAACCTATCGTTAGAAGGAAATCTGACAGGAAGAAAAGAACTCCAAGAGTGGAGTTGAATTCATGAATATAATAATATGGAATATTAGGGGCATTAATGCCCTTAAAAAAAAAGCTTTTGGTTGAGGGTATGCTCAGAGCATGTGTATTGGAGTTTCAAGGAGCATGATACCAATATATAGCCTTGATTGAATTTGCCTATAATAACTAGTATCACAGTAGTATCAAAATGGTACTGTATAAGGCGTTGTATGGAAAAAAAGTGTCGATCACCTCTATATTGAAATAAAGAGGGTTTGAGAATGGTAGAAGGTCCAGAGTTGATACAAGGTACTATGGATAAGGTGAAACTGATCCGAAGCTGAATAAAAGCAGCTCAAAATAGACAAAAGAGTTATATGGATCAACACCGAAGGGATATGGAATACAGTGTAGGAAACAGAATGTTTCTGAGTGTATCATCACCTTGGCGAGGAGTACTGAGGCTCGATAAAAAAGGTAAGTTGAGCCCTAGGTTTATTGGTCTTTATGAGATCCTTGAAAGGATAGGACTATTGGCGTACAGATTAGCCTTATCGAGTAAGATGTCACAGATACACAATGTATTCCATATGATTATGCTCAGGAGGTATCGGTCAGATCTGATGTACGTATTATTGGCTCAAGAGATTGAAGTTGCTAACAATCTAAGTTATGTTGAGGAGCCGATCAAGATAGTGAGATGTTAGATGAAACTGTTGAGAAACCGAGTGATTCCATTGGTGAAAGTCCTTTAGAAGAATCACTCAAGTGAGGAAGCAACTTGGGAAACAAAGGAGCACATGAGAAAACAATATCCCCACCTGTTTCGACAATCAGGTAAGAATTTCGAGGATGAAATTTCTTAAGGAGGGCTGAGTTGTAACATCCCATTATCTAACCCTAGAATATACTATATTAGAGATTATTAAGAAGTTAAAAAAAAGTGCATTTCATGCTCATGCATAATATAGCATACACACACAGGTGAATATTAATGTTTGCAAACAATAAAATGATTGTATATGCATTCATTGACATTTTTTAGGTATAATTGAACAATAAATGTGATTTTTGATATGAATTTTAGTTTATATGTATTGAAAATTGAATTGGAGTGTATTAGTATTGATTTAGAATTTTTGGTGAAATTTAAGAAATTTCTAAAATTTTCGGGTATTTTTAGACTAGGAAAAATGCTAAGTGGCAGGACAGTTGATAAATGGAAGTAGAATTAAAAGTCAAATGACAATGGAAATTTTTATAAATGACATTAGGATTTAATGAAATATGTCATTGAAAATTGGGAGACAATTGGAGTAAAAATTGGAGTTAAATAGACTAGTTATTAAAAAGAGTTCAAATGGGACTATGGTAAAGTGACAAGTGGCAGTGACATGTGTCACTACCACTCCCCACATGTTTTATACGAAAATTATAAGTGAAAGATAAGAATTAGTTGTCTTTCACTTGTTATCTTCTTCATCTCCTTCGTGACTCTCTTCTTCATTCTCCTTCTTCACAATTTTTTTTTATTCACCAAACTTCCATCAACGTTATACCTTACTTTCATTTATCAATTGCTAATTCATCTTGCTCTCTCCTTCATTTCTCACAAAAAACCCAACCTTACCACCTTGGATGATGAAGCACGTGTAAGAGAAGAAAGCTAGGGCTAAGTGAGATCTTGAAGAACTTGGAGTCTTATCAAGTAAGTTATGCTTTGATCATCATAGGTAGTGTTAAATGAAACTAATATGATGAGTAATTTGAGATTGATGATTTGATCATAAAATCATATATGTGAATCGTGAATGATGAAATCATATATTAGATTAACGTCATTCAAGTATGATTTCGAAGAGAATGTTTTGAATTCGAATCGAGGAGATATTGAAGAGGAATTGTAGTAAGAATGATAAGATATGCATAAAATGTGTTAGATGTGACTTGTAGGAGTTAGAAATCTAGAAAATGGCCAGTAGATGTTTGTTAGGCACACTTCAGGATCGCTGGGCTGACATTCTCTAGAATTCCAGCATTCCAACCCCATTCATATCCATTTGAAGGGACATAACTTCGCTGGGTATACATTCTCCGGAATTACAGCGTTCCAACCCTGTTTATGCTCGTTTGGAGGGACATAAGTCCACTAGGCGGACATTCTTTAGACATCTATATAAATGTGCAATTTTGACCCTTTTGATGGCAAAATCTCTCTTCTGGATCTTCACAAAAGTTGTAGAACTCAAAGTCCTCTTCGAAATCATACTTGAATGACCTTAATCTAACATCCAAAGAGAAAGTTATACTTTTTTTCCTAAAATCATGAATATATATAAATTATTGACTTATCATTGCTTTTCTATAATGTATTTAGGCTTGAATGAGATCTTAAATGAGCTTAGTGGATGATGAATGAGGCGATTAAAGTAAGGAAAGTGTATTAGGTAGTAAACAATGAATGAAAGATGATGTTAATTGGTTATGAGACGCGTATTAAGGAAACGTACATGGGATTGTCATTGAGTACTTATGTAATCCATATATACATGTGTGCATAAATGAGTACTTATGTAATTATACAAAGTTGTAATGTGTGTAAATGTATGTGTTACATGATTTAGAGGAGCAATTAGGGCGACCTCATCTAGACGTTGCCGGAACCTCTAGGCAATAAGCTATCTGGAGCAAACTGTGAGTACCCTAAGATGGTCTCACTTGGATTATTTGTTTTATTTAAATTTTGTATTGAATTGGTATGTGATGTGGATGTACTAATTTTGGACATTAAAGGTCCAAGGTATTTGAAGCATGTAAAACATATTGGAAGTGCTCATTAAATGTGAATTTGACTGAATAAGTGTTTCTCAACTTAATTGTTGAATGTCGGACCAAAGGTCCAATGATGAATATGAACGTGAATACAAATGTGAACGTGATTGATTGAATAAAATGATTCAGTACATGTGATTCATTTCATTACATGCATGCATGAAACATAAAGGCAGTTATGACCAAAGTCACGTGTGAAAAAGAGCTTAAAGCTCAGAATGTGGTAAGAGCCTCTGGCTTGCTATGTAAAATGATCCCTATATCCCCAACGGATATATTAATGAGCCCAGCATCCACAACTGATACAGGACAGTAAAAAAGGCACTCAATCACAATAATGTAATAAACAAATGTGAGTCTCATGAACATTGCATAGACACATGAATTGTATGATTTGAATGATTGCAATGTATTGTTGAATTGAGTTTAATGAAAATTTTGAAAACTCATGTACAAAGTGTTTTGTGATGCTGCTTGAAAAATGAAATGATGTGAATTATGTGTTTGTATGTATTGATGTGATATGTGTTATAAGTAAACCATCGAGGATGGTTAACTCACTGAGTTCACAAAACTCACTAAAATTGCAACGTTGACTTTTCAAATTTAAGAGAGACGTTGTAGCTTCTAAGGTAGCTTATGTAACATCCCATTATCCCATGATCAGGGTTAGGACCCTAAGATTCTATTCATAAGAGTTTATTGAGAATTTAGAAGCACATTTCATGCATCATATGGCATACTCATACACTTGAATAATGTTGACACTTATTAAAATAATTGTGCATGCATTCATTGACATTTTTTGGGTATAAATGATTTTTGATGTGATTATGATGTGAATAGTGAATATTTTTCCTTGAAATTTTTTTTGGTGAATTAAATTATTGATTTAGAGTTTTTGGTGAAATTTGAGAATTTTATGAGATTTTGGGTATTTATGGACTAGGAAAAATGCCAAGTGGTAAGATAACTGATAAATAGTAGTATAATTATGTGTTAAATGGCAGTGGAAATTTTTGATAAATGGCATTATGATTTATTGACAAGTGATATAGAAAACTGGGTGACAAATGGCATAGAAATTGAGTGACAATGGACTGATTATTTAGAATTATGTGGTAGTTTAAATTAATACTAATAGCAAAATGAATTAAGTGGAAAGTGCCATGACACATGTCATGACACTTACCAAGTATTTTTACCTTACTAATTGAGCACCCACAACACTCTCAATTTGTAGACCATCTTTCATTTTGTCTTTACAAACTCATCTTCTTCATTTTCATCTCTTCATCTCACGAAACTCATAACCCACTCTTCACGTTGATTTTTTTCTTCAAAATCCTACACTATTACTTCAAGATCCTTGTCATTTCTTTAAAGACCTAACCTTATTCTTTATTAAAGGATGATGATTGTGTGATGCTTGGGAGCTAGGTTCACGTAATTTGAAGAGGTTTTGGGGCTAAAACAAGTAAGTGTATTAATGATCTTTATGGGTTGTGCTAAATAGAAATGTTATGATGATGGGTTAGAGATAACATGATCATGATAGTGGTGGGTGAAGAGTGATGGTATGTGAATGAAGAAATAAGTAGATCTAGGTCAGGTTTTTGTTTATATGATGAGTAATAAATTATGAGTTGTATTGATAGTGTAAATGGTGTATGAAAGTGTGCAAAAATGTTGATGAATGAGGGATGAACATTGAAGAATCAATATGTGTGTGTTTATGTTTTGTTTATAGGAGTATGAAAACCATAAATTATAAGCTATTGTTTAGATGAAATAAGTTAAGAATTAAGGGTATAATGAAGGTGAAATTTTTGCTTAAGAAAGATGTTTATGTGATGTGTTGAAATGAGGGGAATTAAAAGGAAAAATTAGAAGAGAAATGAAATGAAGTTAAACATGCATCTATATTTTGTGAATATATTGATTTGTAGATATTAAAATCAGATGTATTTTAATTTATGGTAAACTAGAGACATATGGCCATAATTTTCATGAAGGAATTGAATTTGAATTCTGTCTTTACGGGTCTTGAAATTTATTTTGAAGTTGAGTTCTGGCATAGGCTGCAGTACTACCCTTGACAGAAATCATGTCCTGTTTTTATCGAATAAACTGTATTGATGTAGGCTGAATCAGACAAAGTTTTCTTCATAAAAGTTGTATATTATTCTCTTATTCTCTTATCTTTCTATTGATATAAAGTGTGTAATTTTTGGATATCAGAATTGAGAGATATGAGTTTTACAAGATGGAGTGCACTAATTCTTCACTCATGCACTAGCCAAAATGTCGAACATGCATAGTTTGTGGTATTTTGATCATAACTCATGGACTCATGAACGAAATTGAATCATTTTTGTTTTTTTTGAAACTTAAGACATAGAGGAATATTTGATTAGAAGAAACTATTGTCTCAAAACATCATTTTCTAGGTCAGAATGGCCATACAATTCTGACCCAAAATATGCCTGAGAAAATATGGAAAAAGTTGGTCAAATATGTGATAAGATTATTTGATGCATTATGAATGAGGTAGGCAATGTTGAATTAAATGAGTAGAAGTGGGAGAGTTAAATGCAATCAATTTTTTCATTGAATTTAGTTGATGTTGAATGAAAGGGTTACAAGGAGTAAAGTGTATTTTGGAGTAAAGAATGCTTGGAATTGGTTCTAAAGTGTATCAAAGAAACATACCTAAGAATTTTTCGTTGAACATGCATAATACATGATATATTTATAAATGTGCTTATTCATCCGAATATGCAATATAGTAATATGAAAATGTATGTGATTGCATATAGAAGATCACGTTGAGCGACCGCTTCTAAACATTGCCGGGACTTCAAGGTAATAAGCTAAAGGGAGCATTTGTGAATAACATAAGATGGTCTCACCTTGATTGTTTATTTAATTTTTAATTGAGTTAATACATGATGTTGTGTACTGACTTCTGGACAAAAAATGTCTGAGGCATTAGATGCATGAATAACACATTGGAATTGTTTCTTGAATGTGAATGTGAATGTGAATTGATATGTGATGTTATGTACTGATTTCCGGACATAAAATGTCCGAGGTGTTTGTGAATGTGAATGTGATTGAACAAATATGTTCTCAACTTATATGTTAAATGTCAGACCAAGTCCTAAGATCATTGTGAATGAGAAATGTGAATGCTAATGCGAATGTAGTGTACTAAATATGATGATTGAAAATGTGAAATGCATTTATTCCATGAATGTGTGAAATATAAAAGCAGTTGTGAATGGAGTCGCTAATGAAAAAGAGCTTAAAGCTTAGACATCCATAGTAAGAGCCTATGGCTCAATTTTTACGATAGAGCCCGGCATCCACAATGGATACAGGACAGTATGATAGAGTTCGGGATCCTCAACAGATACGGGACAATGAAAAAGGCACTCAGTCACAATAATGTAATAAATAAATTTGAGTCTCATAACCATTACATACATATATGATATGAATAAATTGGGCAATTACAATGTTTTAAGAACTTGTATTGTATGAAATGTGTGAATGCTTATCGATGAATATGTCTCACATGATTATAAAGAAATGATGAAATGTATGGATTTTTGAAATGGGACAACTGTGTACAAAATATTTTGTGATATTACATGATGAAAATTGAGATGATGTGAATTATATGATGACTTAAATTATGTGTTGCGTGATAAGAGTGAACCATTGAGGATGGTTACTCAACTAAGTTCGTAAAACTCAACCAAATTGGAATGTTGACATTTTCAGGTTCGAGAGAACCATGACTTAACTCCTAAGTCTTCTTTAAAGAGTTTTTGGTACAACTTTTAGATAGAAGAACATGGCTCAAAGGTCGTTCAGCTGGGACTGAAGGATTAGTCCTAGTTTTTGTTAAATCTTCATATATGTAACATATTTTGTAGACAGAGTTGTGACTCTGATAGGCTGATATTGTATAAATATGAATGATGGATTTCATGCTACATTGTAAATTATGGTTTGTGAAATGAAATGCGAAGATTTTAGATTTAGACATTATGTTAATTGTGATTTTAATTTTAATGACATGCGATATATTGAAAGTGAGATAGTTAGCAAACCATTTTTATCGGGCATGTGCAAGTTCGTCCGAAGGGCGTACGTGTACGTGTCGGATGAGAGTGGGGTGCTACAGCTTAAAAGAGATCTAGTACTGCTTTTAGATAAAAAAACATGCTCAAAGGTCGGTCAGCTGGGACTAAAGGATTTAGATAAACTTTTTGTATAATTCCTCATGTATTTAACATGTTTTGTAAACAAAGCTGTAGACTCTAATAGGTCATTGATATTGTATATACGTGGATGTTGTATGTAATGATACATTGTATATCATGTTTTATGAAATGAAATGAGAAATTTGGGTTTTAGACATTGTGATATTTATGTTTTTAACTTATGATGCCATGAGATAAGTGAAAGTGATATAGTTAGTGCGCGGCTTCCATTGGGTATGTGCTCGAACATCTAAAGGATGTACAGGCATGTGTCAGATATAGTTAGTGCGCTGCTTCCATTCGCTGTGTAACTCTGATGTTCAATAAAGGTATATCTACTTGTCCATTTCTAGCACTACAAAACACTTATGTGATTTTAGGCACCTCAGAACTCAATCTAGGACTTTATTAGTTACAAAAAAATAATTTTTAATCATTTAAAATCTCTGTATTATACTTGTTCAAAGGTCTCATACATAATTCTTATCATTCTCCCAATCATCAATTATAATTATCCGTAAAATAATAGCTCTAAATTCTAATGAGAAAACTCTCCATTACGGATCAAAACTTATCACTAACATTTCCTTGAAAATTTTACCACCATTTTCACTCATCTGATTTCCAAGAAATATAACAATTGACTTACATCAAAAAAAATTTAAAAATAATGAATGTTCAATACTTAGAATTGATATACTAATATATACACAATTAAAAGCTTACATCAAACTGATCATTGCTCCCAAAAATATTGTTCAATCTTGATTAAAGATTCCATCACAATGTCATCTATAACATTACTTTGTACGAATTCACAAATCACATTACAATCAAAAATAGACTTACCCTAAAAAAATAATTTATGATAAGATTGATATTTATTATAATCAATCACTTCATAAGGTCGTAACATTTATACATATCCTAAGATTTTGTCAGTGCATAATGTTGTGAACCTAAAGATAAATTATATAACATTGGAAAAAAATTTTATAAACTCATATACATGGAAAATAACAAAACTTCTAGGTCAACCTGCTCACCAAAACCACGTAAAAACACATTATGAAATCATAACACATATAGAGACAACCCTATTTCAAAACCCTGCTCTAATACCACCTGAAAGGACCTCATCCCTGAGTTCCCCTCCGAAACCCAAGTGGAGAGCTCCCGGTGACCTTATGGTAGCCCTCTAACCAATATCTAACTCAACCGAAAGGTTCTCGCAAAACCAAGTCGTTCAATTGTTAAAAACCTTTTGTACTTTAAATGTTAAAAGCGTGAAAAGTAGTGGGAAATTTTCTTTCCAATCATTTTACTAAAAATTTCGATAGCACAACAGTTGTATTTTGACCTTCCAAAAATTTTCAAAAACCTACATAACACAATTTAAAATACTTATAATATTTCATATCGCATCTTAACTTCTAGAATGGGACCTCAGGTCCAAATCTCAAACAACCACAATAAGTCGTAACATTTTAAAAACATCATTGAGGATCAAAGCCCTTATAGTTCATTAAGTAAAAGAGATTTACAATCCCAAAGATGTTTACAATATCACACTTCTAAACCCTTTCCAGAAAAACTTTACAACAAACATACAAGTAACTACGCCAATTTCAAGAAAATGCGTACATAAGAAAAAAAAACACAAGCACAACAGCACCTGATGATCAACTAATCCTACAGTGGAGTACCAATTACTATAGCCCTTGTATGCATATTTGGGGTGGTTTATTTAAAAAACATAAAAATAAAGATGAGTTAAACGAGCTCAGTAAGTGTTAATCAATTTACTAAAAATTTAAACTTTTAACAAAAACATAACTGAAATATTCCCATATAGTAGTAAAGCTCATGGAAAAATACTTGTCATAACAATTCACTCGTGCATCATAACAATTAGTACTCAAATAAGATTTCGTAAAACAAAATTTCAATTTTTCTAAAATATTATTTCGAAAGGCTTTTTCGAAAATAAACTCATCATATAAAAGTTTCCTTTTCTTTTTTTCCTTTTCCTTAACCAATAAATAGTGGTGGAAATAATTTTTCTGTAAACTTTTATGCTGAAAATAAGCCAACCACTAGAATTGGTACCATATGATGCCTCTCAAATTAATTTTAAAAAATAGTGGCGGTATTATTATTTCATGACTTTTCTTATTCAACGTAGCCCACTGCTAGTTTCTTTACCATAATGTACATTAGGACTAAAGTCACGGAGCTAGTTCTACATTGCTTACCTGCGATTGATTAACCACTAGTTATGGAGCTGGTTCTACATTGCTTACTTGTAACAAGTTAACCATTATAAACTGGTAGTTACAAAGTTGGTACTGTATCGCTTACCCGTAAAAAGTCACAAAGTTGGTTCAATATGGCTTACTCGTAATAGGTTAAAAAGTTATAAATATACTAGTATAATAACATATATAAAGTCTGGTGGTGTACCATAGGCAAAAGCAACTCTTACATTTATGACTCATCTTATTTTCTAAATCAAGTATGGGAGGATTCATAGTTGAATTTTTCAATGTAACTCCCATTCATATAAATTTTAACTTTCAAATTAAAACTTATATATTGCTAAAGTATGACTCATAAATTGCTAAACCATAATCTTATGCTAGCAATGTTCACTTCTAAAATATCATTTGCATAAAACTCAGCATAAATATTCATTTCTTGATCAAATGAAAGCTATTTGCATAAAATCAATTTAAAGAACACTCACAACTTATTAGTCTCCATAAATAGAAACTATTTGCATAAAACCAATTTAGTCATATAAAACAATTAAAATACATTCACTGTTTTGTAAACTTATCGCCAAACACACTCACGTATTCAATGCCTCTCCTTTCCCTACACAAAATGCATTTTGCTTAGGCATTTATTTCCAAATTTTGAAATAAGACATTAGAACTATAGTTCGGTTTAACCAAATTCGAGATTAGTATTTAATCACGTAACACGTAAGCTAATTGTATTACTGCTTACTTTTGTAAGCTAACCTATTGGTCTATGTTTACAAATATAACTTACTAATTTTACCCATTCTAACTTACTAATTTCTTCAAAACACAATCTCACCCCAATTTAATTCACCATATCACAATCATGCTTGATGAGTCACGATTATGACCCATGCCCATAATCGATATCTCCATTTGTTCCTTATTTTTCACACATCAAAAGTTCAAATTAGGTTTTGAAGTCTACTGGACATTTGTTCTCATACTAGACATTTGTTCTCGTATGTCTCTAGTTTTTATATGATTAAAAATCATCCCATTTCAACTTCTAAATCATGAAACACGTACCAAATATCACAAGTTTCTTCAACACAGTGCCAATATTAGGTTACCATAATCAATCTCAATTTTCAATATTATTCAGCTAAAATTAGGTCTATTTCTATTCTAGAGATTTTTAACACTATGTTTAGGTTGCATCTCCAATTAGAATCACCCAATTTAAAGGTTTATAGGCCGAGTTATGGCCAAAATATTGGGACTAGTTCAAGTGAACCATGAACCTATGACAGAATTTCACTAAACTTGGCTATCTCTCTTACCATATTTAACCAAAATTGACCTTTAATGCCTATAAAAAGACCATATTGCCCTTTAATGCATTTTATTCACCAACTAACCGAATTAAATTCCAAAAATATTTCACAATTGTCTTATCATCAAATTAACACTTATTCATTGGATGCTTTAAAAAAATTCGAAATGAGTTTAAAATCTTCAATACTCATTATTCTCCAAAAAGGGCATTTTAACCCTAAGCTTTCAGAATTCCCGAAATCCACCTCATTGAACTTATTTTCGATTCATTTTAATGTCATTAGATTCTAATACCTATTTTAGGTTTTTTTCCGAGGTTGGGCCTCCAAAATCACTATTTTAGTGAAAATACTATTTACTGAGATTCACTATTCATCCGAAAATACTATTCATCAAAATCATTTGAATTTCATTCAAAAGTGTCACCTAAATCCTCAAAGCCTATCAGGGCCTTTAAAGTTTGTTCAGATTCACTACGTAGCTTTTCAAAGTTTTCAGAAATTTTTTGAGAAATTTTCGGTAGAGTTCAGAACCATCTCTAGTTTATCTGTGATCTCCGTTATGACCTTAATAATACATTTAAATGCTTAACTTACTCTAGTACACCATAAATAAGGCATACTCTATAAAATGCATATACAACACATTACATAGTACAATAATCGAACTAGGATATTATACAATAATCGAACTAGGATATTAGAATGGATATTTAAAATATATGTGAAAATAAATTCGAGGATGATGTTATATTAATTTGATTTGAAAATTGAATTTTTACGTTAAATATGATGTTATTGATGGTTGCACAATTCACAAAAATCATAATGAAAAGAGCAAGGAAGGATATTATGACCAATTTAAACAACATTATGAGAGTTTGTTATATAAACTATAAATATGTTGGTTGTTGACAAGTTTGTTTGAATATTTAAACTTTTTAAATGATATGTTGTTTGAAGAAGTTATACAAATTGATGCCAAGCCTTATTCCAGAGTAGTTGAAGTGGGTAACCGATTTAGAATTCTATAAACTTTAAAAATGAAGAGGTTTTGAGTAAGGAGAGACCTCTGCTACTGATTATGTTTTTTCTTTGATCCAAATGACCTTTCGATTAGGGAGGATTAAGTACAATAGATTTATAGAGACATTTTAGGCTAGATCACTGGTATTATAAACAAAATCAAATGAGTACAACAAAGTCAATGATGCTAAGGTGTTAAGACTTTGTGAGGAAAATAGAGGAAATGATTGCTAAATAGTTATTTAATATATACTTAATAAAGTTAAGGGTACACGAGCAGAGAAACTTTTTGTGGAACTCCATTTTCTATTTGTTGGATCATTTTAAGTGCTAATTATGGTAATATGCAGCTATTAGATAATGTAGTCAATGTTAATGACTATGAGCAACTAGGTTGGGTATATTTCATTCTAAACCATCTTTACATGAGATATAGTTATTTTAATTAATATTTTTCATTACTATTATTTATTTATTTATTTATTTTTATTATTTATTTAATTTTTCCTTCATGTGGGTTATTTAGAAATAGCCTCTCTACTAGTTAGGGGCAAGGCTACATACTACTAGACCTCTCAAACCTCAAGCCTTAGTGGGATTTCTACAGGTTATTATTGTTGTTGTTGTTATAGTTATCTTAATAAGTTTCCAACAATTTATAGAACCTATAAATATTTCTTCTAATACAAAATGTGTAATTCGTGATATATAACTTCAATGTTTATTTATTTTCAATTTTTTTATCTAGATAAGCTAAGCATAGTTGTCCCTTCAGGTAGGATAAGATGGAAAGGATTATAGTGTAAAATGACATCAACATCGACAAGGCATTGTATGCTAATAAGATATTCCTGAACAATTATGAGAGGATAAAGGTAATGTTGTTTTATCGCAACTTATGGTAACATTTGAAAATATCATTTTCCTACAAATAAATGAATGAATTTCATATATTATACGTGGAGGGTTAGTTAAAATGAGGATAATGCAAAAAGCTTCATAGCAAGTAAGATGTAAAAACTAAAATGGGAAAGTATTGTGGGACATGAAAGAGGGAAAAGTAATGAGTTAGTAAGTTGTTATTTTTTATATAAATGTTGTATAAGTTTTAGTGTATGTATGAATAGTTATTAACTAAAATGGTAGAGAAAATAAGATCTTGAGACATTGGGAGACTTTAGCAATGGGGACGTTAAATGAACAATCAATCTTCAAGCTTAAGGAGATGCTAATTACAAACTTACAAAAATAAGATGCCTCAAGACATGAAGAGACATTGATGATGGACTAGAAAAAAAAAAGGATGTCCCAAGGCATAAAGAGACATCGATAATAGAGAAGAAAATTGAAGAAATTATCCTGAGACATAAGGAGGCATCAATGCCGAAGAAATAAAAAAAGTGGTCCAAAAAATGTATATATCTTAACGAATGTTAGGGTAAATTTGGAGAATTGTTGAAATGATTTTTGACATTTTATCTTAAATCAAATGTATGGAAACATCAATAATTAAATTTAAATATTTATGGTTGTGAAAAGAAGGAAAACAAATCTTGTGCTAGAATTGAACTTAATGTTGCATTTTCTGAAAGGCAAAAGCAAACTAAGTTTTAAAGGTAAATTCAATTAAATCTTTATTGACTATTGATTTCTTGTATATTGTTACCAAGTATGCAGAAAATATTGGTAAGAATTTAAAAGTTTGACATTGATGGACGTATGGCTACTCAAGTATATGTATTTTCTTTCATATGTATTTCTAAACAAGTATTTTGTGAAATTATAATTAAGATAAATGATTTAGAGATTAACAAGTTTATATTTATAGTTTATCATCTCTATACTTTAGAGAAAGCATTTTGGTGTTGTTATGTGCAATTGGAAGCAAAGGAGATAATGATTTTCAACTCACATTGTGTGGAGGATGGTAAGAAGAAATATTTGAGTGAAGCATTGACGGGTGGCAAAATTATTTGTATGATGTTTCTGATTTTTGATATTATGTTATGTAACATCCCGTTTCCAGAGAATGGGTCGGACCAAAGAAACGGGTCCAGGTGTGGTAAATTAATACATCTCATGCTCATGCAGTTGTGAATAGTGAGTTA
>JANIIA010000037.1:63224-76356 GCA_027478495.1 Erythroxylum alaternifolium | reverse complement strand
TGAATGTGACTGAATGAGCATAATGATTGAATATGCATGGTGCATTTCATTACATGAATGCATGAAAGATAAAGGCAATTGTGACTAGAGTAGCTAGTGAAAAAGAGCTTAAAGCTCAGACTATGGTAAGAGCGTATGGCTCACTATGTAAAATGAGCCCTTTATCTCCAACAAATAAGGGATAGATAACTGAGCCCGGTATCCACAACAGATATGAGACAGTGAAAAAGGCACTCAGTTACAACAACAAAATAAATGAACGTGAGTCTCATGAACATTGCATATACACATGAATTATATGATTTGAATGATTGCAATTGAAATGTGGAATCGAGTTGAAATGCAAAAGTTTATGATCAAAGTATGTCGTGATTCTATATGTTGATAAATGTGAATTATGTAAATGTATGAATTGTTGTGATATGTGTGATATGAGTGAACCATCGAGGATGATTACTCAACTGAGTTCACAAAACTCACCAAAATTGCAATGTTGACTTTTCAGGTTCGAGAGTGACGAATTAGCTTCTAAGACTACTTAGAAGGGATTTAGTACAACTTTTTAATGGAAGACATAGCTCAAAGGTCGGTCAGCTAGAATTGAAGGATTTAGTTAAATTTTTGTTAATTTCCTCATATTTGTAGCATGTTTGGTAGAAAAAGCTATAGACTCTGATAAGTTGTCAATATTCTATAAATATGGATGAATGTTACTCAACTGAGTTCGCAAAACTCACCAAAATTGCAACGTTGACTTTTCAAGTTCGAGAGTGACGAATTATCTTCTAAGACTGCTTAGAAAGGATCTAGTACAGCTTTTTGGTAGAAGACATGGCTCAAAGGTCGGTCAGCTGGAATTGAAGGATTTAGTTAAATTTTTGTTAATTTCCTTATGTATGTAGCATGTTGGTAGACAGAGCTATAGACTCTGATAGGTTGTTGATATTGTATAAACATGGATGAATGTTACATTGTAAATCATGGTTTATGAAATGAAATAAGAAAAAATTAAGATCACGAGACTTATGTTTTTAATTTATGATGTCATGCGATATGTGAAAGTGATCTAGTTAGCTTGCCATTTCCGTCGGGCACGTGCACAGACGTTTGATGGGCATACGTGTCAGGTAGAAGTGGGGTGCTACAAAGAAGCACCTGAGTCAAACATCCATTATGTGAAAGAATACTTACTGATTAATTTCTCATTTGCTCCTATCTTCGCAACACTTAAAAAATTCCTTAATGTTTCCTACTGCTCGTTATTAAGCCTAGTAACAGCAGTCTTGCCAACATCTGATGCCACAACATTACTCACTGCTCTTGATGATGAGGGTTAAAATGCATTAGCCTTGACCCCTCCTCTACGTCCTATGTTCCCAAAATTAATAAATTATTGTCCTCCCTTTTTTTGTTTAGTTCCTTGTCCTGTTCCCCGAGGGCGATCTCCCTACCATTTAGGTTTTCCTTTAGCTCACCCTCAAGATCTCGATCTAACATGTACTACAAATGTAATATCCAGTTTCTAGAACATGCTTCGGGTTAGAACCTTAAATCATTGTGAATGAATATTAGCATTGTGAACATTGCATATACATGCATAACTTAGCATATACACATGAATATTGATAATTTGTATACATTACAAGTTAGCATATGCACTTAATTGACACGTCCCGGGTATGAAAGATGTTAAATGACTATGATGTTAATTGTGAATTTTTATGTCTTGAATTTTGGTATATTTGGATTACAATTGGTGATTTGGAATTACTTGTTATTAATTTGGAAATTGATGAAATAATATGTGGACTAGGACAAATGCCTAATGGTAGGATAAATTGATACATGAAAAATCAGAGTTACTAAGCCTATAATTGAGTGACATTTGGTATACGTAAATGAGTGACAAATAGACTAGTAATTAAATGAAAAATGAACCAATTATGGAGTAACAAGTGGGCCAATAATTAGGAGACATATGGACTAATTAATTGGTGACATGTGGCAACTTAATATGTGGATTAATGGCAGCATCTTGATCAGGAAAATGTTTTACATGCCTTAAGAAAAATGTTAATGGACGAGGACGACACCTAGCATCATGACTAAGCTAAGCCAATGCAGAAAATGTTTTTGTTGTTTCCCTCACCTGTCTCTACCGAAATTGCTTCAAACTTTTCTCTGTATTTTACTTGAACCCTAGCCAAATTATCACATGAAATTTACACCTTAAACCTTCACATAATAACCAAAAAACCAGCTAAATGTTACTTCCATGTTGCTATTGAAAATCAACTTATTTCCACCTTAAGTTTGTGATGAATTTTGCTTGCATGGAGGTCTAGTCTAATTTGGAATTTAAAGCTAAGTTGGAAGTCTAATAAGTAAGTAGCAATTTGATTTTTATGGCATGAATAATAGTATGAGAATGATGCTTGAATTGGAATGAAATGCATATGATGTTGATGATGAAGTGTGTTGGAATATGCTAGATGAACTTGGATGTTTTCTATGCTTGTTCTTGGTGAATGAAAATGGTGGGTTATAGGTTGATTCATGGATGATTTAGATCTAGATTTGAAGTATAATGAAGGTGAATTTATGCTAAAGGAAGATGTTAATATAGTGTTCTTGAATTGAGAAAGAACTAGGACCATATATATGATAATGTATGATAATTTCTAGTTTGATTTTTGAAGCATTAAAGACTATGATTTGTGAGCTATCAATTGAATAAGTTTGAGCTAGAATTGAAGATGATATTAATGAGGAACTGAAGTATAATTAGTGTACAATTGAGGTACAACTAATGGACTATTATAAAGGTATTTTGAATTTGGTATCAAGGTGTGAAAATCTAGAAAAGTGCAGGAAAAAGTGTAGGCCACGATCATGGCACCCATCCCATGATCGTGGGTAGATCCAGTAGCTTCTATCACGATTGTGGGCATGGTTTGACATGGAAATTTTTGATTTGTGCAATTGTTAAACCATATGAGGACAAGTCACTCTAATTTGGTGTATTTGGACTTGATTAAGGCTTGAAATAAACTTCAATTGATTCTTGATAAGTTGAAGATGTTCATTAATGTTATACCTTAAGGAAAAGATTGGTTGATAAAAATGTATCTAAGTTTGGATTGTAGGAGCGTTAAAGGAATGACGATGTTCATAAGAATGCAAATGTATAACAAAGGATATAAATAATACGTTAAGAATGACTGAATAAGAATTGGGAATTATGTGAATACTTGTAATACTAGAAAAGAGTTAGATCATCATGAATTGTGATTAAGGAAACATACCCGGGAAAGTCATTGAGCATGCATTGAGTATGGCACATACATATGTGCATGATTAAATATGTATTTGAATGATTGACTTTGTAATGTGAATTATGTGTGAATTGTATGATTATAGACACTCGAGACGAATTTCATCATCCTGACATTGTCAGTCCAACCAGGCAATAGCATAATCTGGAGCGTACTATGAGTAACCTAGGTGTTCTCACTAGGATTGATTTTATTTCTGTTTAACTTCCATTTATTGAACTGTTAATGATTTGATTGTGATAATTCCAAACTTTTATAGTCTGAGGAGTTTGATATATGGGAATGTATTAGAAGTGTTCTATTTGCATATGAATCTGAAAGGTATCTAAATACTCAACTAATATGTTAAATACCAGACTTAGGTCTAATGAACATGAGATTCTGATTGTGCATCATGAATAAATGTTATTAATGACATATTTTGTGATTTGATGCATCATATTAAATGTATGGTCAGATAAAGGCGTTATGACCGGAGTGACCAGTCTGAAAGATCTTAAAGCTCAGAAATCTGCATGTGGAGCCTGACTCCATGATTCTGGCTCTGTGATTAATGAGTCCAGTATCCAAAATAGGTACAGGATAGTTTCTATATCTAAATGAGCCCGATATCCACGAGGGATATGGAATAGTGAAAGGCGCTCGGTCATAACAAAATAACAACGAATGTAGAGTCTCGTATGCATCTACATTTGTACATTTATGATTCTGATTTATATAATTATAAATCCTTTTCTGAAATTGTGATAATAAAGTGATATGCTATATTTGAGTATTTGTTGATAATGTGATTAATTGGGATATATAAGATCTGACAGAGTATAAGAAATGTGTGACATCCATTATGTCTTATTGAAATGTGAAATGTTATGAATTTGGTTGGATGTGAGATATTTGTGTATTTGACATGAGTGAGCTCATCAATGATGGTTCATTCACTAAGTTCACAAAACTCATCAAAATTAAAACCTGGCTTTTCAGGTACAAAAGAGGAGGCCTGGTTCATAAGATACTCTAGAAGAACGTTTTGGATTAAGAAATGGCTTAAAGTTCTGTCAGCTAATGTTTGAGGAATAGTAGGCTATTTTTATGTAGTTTTCTTATGTCATGTAGAACTTTTGTATAAAGGGTTGTAAACTCTCAGATGTTTTGGTAATGTAAGTATTGGTTTTAATAACTACAGTGTAAATCATGTTTGTAAATGAAATGAGTTTGAGTTGAGTTTTTAAATGTTCTGTTATTTTGTATGATGCCATATAAGAGAACATGACCGCTCTAACATGTTATTGTCATAGAATATGTACTTGAATGTCCTCTAGATGTTCGAGCATATACTCTATGGTAGTAAGGCGTTACAACAAAGCTCATCACTTCACCACATTCCTCATTCCCATGAGCAATGGTTCTCACACGCTTTCTCTTGCCCCAGGATTGTACAAACTCTACTTAAACTTAGCAAAGAATTTTGGGCAAGTATATTGAATCTCACTATTCCATAGAGCATTTCTTCAAGACCCATGAGAAATTAATAAACTTTTTCCTCTTCACACTTATTCTCCAATACAAATTCGAGTTTGCACTTGCATAACCTACACTTGCACGTTGGCATATGTTCGTAGTCGATTCTTCCCACAAGTTCTTCAAGTTTCCATAGTAAGCGATTATACTTAATCCTCATTATTTACACTTGGCAGGTTCAACTTTCAATTGTTGTATACATGGTCCATTGGCTATCAAGAAGCATTTTTGTTTGTCTTCCTAAAGATCATGTGCCACCTTCATATGTGAAATAGTCAAATGTAATGAAGGTTCAATGGTATTTTTAATCCAAGAGATCAATAAGGAATTATTAGTCCACCAATTTTCAAGATTGGAGACTTCTCATCTAGCTGCTTAACTGTTCTATCTATAAAACCAAATTTCTTTCTTGATCTTAGTGTAGTCCTTCGAGAACGAGCTCATTCATTATAGTTTTCAACATTCAATTGAATTTGTGTGATCAAACTTCCAAGATTATCACTCACTACAACATCAAACGATGAAATCGTCTTCCTCTATATCACTCCATCTCTTTTGTCTTCTCCATCCATGGCAGCAAAAACAATAATAATAATTTGTTGGTTGTGGTTCAAACTCAAAGATCGTTAATAGAGAATATGGGTCCAATGGAACCCACTTTGAAGCAATTCTTGGATGAGAAGAAGCAATAAAAAACCTTCTTGTTCCTGTTGGTGCTCTTGTGACAACAGGAGTGCTTACAACCGGTTTATTCAGTTTTAGATGGGGTAATTCTTAGTTGGGTCAAATAATAATGAGAGTTCAGTTTGTAGTGCATGTGGCACTGTAGCTCTTATGGTTGGCACTACCTTATATTATCAAAAATATATTCCTCGAGAGATAAAATTTTCTATAGTTGCAAAAAAAAATCGATGGACTAGATAGGCTCCGATACCATGTTACAAACAAATTTAAAGGTAGCCAAAAGATGATCTATTTCTATTGAGCCTAAAGAAACGATTTATACAACTTTACGAGAAACCAAAAACTATGTCTTCCTAATCATACATATCTAAATAAGACTAATCTACAGCTAACTACATGTGCCTACTAAAAATAATATATGGTATATGTTGATTATACGAGTTTTCCAAATATATAACATAAAGTAAATGCTAATTAACAAGTGTCAATTATGCCTTCTCCTTCTAAACAATTGTTGCTTAGCAAAAGGTGGCAAGATTAATAATCTGACAATTTTTATCACCTTTTTTTTTTTGTAGTTGTTGTTCTATTATTTCCCTTCAAATTCTTTGATCATTTTTTTAAACCTTTTTTTGAATAGTAGCATAAATCTAAATTTAGAAATGTTACATGAGGAAGAGCAATCAGAAGTTAACGCGACGTAAACATTATTGTCTTAAATATGTTGAAATAACATTACAAGTTTTCCCATTTAACGAAGTACTTCCTTTTGTTCTCAAGTAATTTTTTTTTTCATGTAAAACATATGGAAATAGATAATTTAAACTTTGATAAGGACCTAAAGATCTTATTAGTGTTTTTGGCAATTTTTTTAAATTTTAACATCTTTGGTTTAATTGTTTCTTTTTTGAAAAATGGATTAATTATTTCTTATTTCAACCAATAAAAATTTTATTTAATTTCTTGGTTTTTCAATTTTAAATTTCTGGATTTAGTTACGTTGTTTTATATTAAAATAATATAAGTATTTTTTTGAAAAAAAACTAATAGTATAATTTTTATTATCTATGCAAAACAAATTTAATAAAAAATTGATAATAACATAAATTTGATTTCCAATGTTTTAATTTACTTTCTTAGAAAAAATTCTTCCTATTTTTTCCGTATTTTCACTCACCCGAACATTTTATTATTCTCAAATGTGGCAAAATTATTTTTTTTATAAACCCAAAATGTGGCTTTTAACAATCGAACTTGGCATAGGCACAAATAAGCCATAAGATCTGTTAGGTTATCTGTCACTATTTATCGCCGATACATACGAATTTCTCGATTCTACGAGGCTATGTCAGAATCCCAGACAACCGCCGCACCGCCGCCGGACCACGACTCACCTCCGGCGGGGCCAGTCCAACAAGAATTCAAGAAAACTCCTACCAGCGGCATTACGCTGAGCATTTGGCCCCCTATTCAGCGCACGCGCGACGCCGTCGTCGCGAGTCTAATCGAAACGCTATCTACTCCCTCCGTCCTCTCCAAGCGATACGGCACCGTCCCCCCAGACGAAGCCTCCGCTGCCGGCCGCCGCATCGAAGAGGAGGCCTACCACGTGGCTAGCACCGCTGCTCCGTCGGAAGACGACGGTCTCGAGATCCTCCACCTCTACTCCAAGGAGATCAGCAAACGAATGCTTGATACTGTGAAGTCTCGTGTCGGGTCGAGTTCTGCGGCTGATAACAGTGCGTCGGAGACGTCGAGTCCCACTGTAGCTGCTGCGCCGACTACGGACGAGATTTCGACGTCCGTTGAGACTGAAGCTTGATCTTTTTGTAGGACTTCTTAAGCTTCATGTGGTATGGTTCGGATTCATTTTTTAATGTTATTATGCTGAGATCTGATTATAGTAAGTTATGGATCTTCCTAATGAGTATATGATAATAGTTTTGTAATGTTCTTGTCTAGGGTTTTTTTGGGAGATGTTCGTTCCTTTTGGTTGTTACAACTGTCTCTAACTCCTTTAGTTGCTGGTCTACTTGATAATATTGATAAATTTCTGAAGGCAAAGTTTGGATCTTTAATTACTTTTGTTTATGCATATCGTATCTGCAAGCTGTGCATGTTTTCTAGGTGTCCGCTGGTCGATTTCTCATTCATGCTTCTTGCCTCAGTTTCGAGTTTTATGCCTCTGGACGTGAATGAACTTGGTTTTGAGTATCTTATGGCTGAGGCCCTCTGTAAATTGAGAAGTTTAGAAATTCACGAGTTTGAATGCATTCTTGATTGAAAACGTAAACAAGGGAGACTGACAGAAAATATGGAGCTTGAAGTTCATTTATTGCTTTTGAAAATTTGATCATCAACCGCCTTCATTTATTATTTTTTGAAATTCCAATTAATGTGAGTTTGGTATTTGTCTCATTGTTGGCTAGTTTATTCACACATGTCTCTAGTGACATAAGAAAGGGTTCGAGTGCATGAGAGATGAATTGCTACATGCAGCAGTACCTGGTGATTCTTATTAAGATGAAGCGCGTAAATGGTGTAACCAGGCCATGTATAGCTTCCTGTTTGTTTGAAACGGAGGTGAATTCCATTTTGATACCTCCCGATTTTTGTACATTCACTAATCTAAACATTTTGAGAGGGAAAGCAGTTACTTTGACAGTAGGGGATGACATCGTGAATCTAATTATGCCCTGGCTACCAATTGCTACTCGGTCTGATATTATCCTGTGCTATAGCATAAAGTGTTAGCTGCATATTCCTTTGGATCTTAAGTTGCTAATGCAATTCTCTAATTGTTTTCAATTTTAGATTCTGACAAATTTATCTAATTGATTTAGCTTATCACATGCTGCTAAAGCCCTATGTCACAAAGCTGTAGTTTTTGTGCTTCTATCATCTTATTATGTTTTCAATATCTCTTTTGAAAGATCTTGTATTAATTATTTTAGCAAATAATTTCCTTATTTAGCTTGTCATTTGTTACGTATACTCTGTTGAATGCATTCCAGCCCATGGGTTCCAATCTTACACTATCTCATATGAATGGTTTCGTCTGGACTGTTTGGTTCTGGTTGGTCAATTGCATAGAACTTGTGTAGAATATCGTTCTAGTAAAATTACATCTTCACTACGTGTCTGACAGCTTTGATTTGAGGATGACTGTGAATTACACCTGTGTCTTACTTTGTCAAATTGGTTTGGTTACTTATGCTTATACTCCTATTTTGTTCATTGCATACATTTTCCAGTTGATGTCACCAACTTTTCTTTCATGAGAATGCCTTTCTCAAGTGAGATTGTGTTGAGATATTTGGTGTTTTGAATATCCGAATATTCGCATTCTCAAAGTCTGTATGCAGTTTGTGGTTAAAAGCACTGTTTTATTTGCCATAGCCGTTATCTTTTAAACTCTTTGGTTTGTGGCTAAAGGCTTTACTTCTCTTTATTTCTGTATTAAGGAGATGGATTATTCTTGGTATTGTGCTTACAGACGTTGGAATGAGTTGTTTAGGAATACAAAGCTCACATGAACATCAAGGCCTGCGGTGTTATCTTTCGGCGAGACCAACTGTTTTTGTGAAAAGCAATATATATTTGTTTCTTCAATGCTTTTAGCTAGATCTTCCCAAAGCATAAAAGCGTTTCTGCATACAGATTAGCTCAGGAGTTTCATTACTTAAAAACAGTCTACGTAGTGGTGTATTTTGATGTCATGCCTTAAATAAATGGAAAAATTGGCGGACCAGCTGTTCCAAAGAGAAAGGCGACTATCGTTTTATAATGTTCATTACTGCCCAATGTAACGATCTTTTTGTTAATAGCGTTGGTGTGGCGAATCACATAAGCCAGTGTACTTTTCACATGAATGATAGGTGAATATAAATTTCACTTAAACAATGGTGTTATAATGTTCAGACGCAATTTTCAAATTCATGTAAAGAAAACGTGAAATGGAAATGTGACGGTTGCTATCAGCCAATCGCTGATAATCCGTTAGAAGCACAGATTCAGGTCTATGGAAACAGTTCGAGGAGTGTCATGAATCTAATACGACTTTTTTCCTGTCGTATTATATCAAAACCATGATATGTTGCTAGCAACATTCTGTGCCACAGTTTACATTTTACTCCTCAGGACCAAACAATACAGTCAGGTGCCGGATATGATTGTGTTCCAAAATGTATTTCAATTATGCATAATAGCTAGTTGACTTGTCTAATAGGTAAAGTGAGTTAACAAGTATTACGAAGTTTCGTGAGGGATCCTTGGCACCTAAAAAGAGCAGGGTACCACAAGTTGAGAGGTTGACAAGCAGGTCAATGGAATTCTACTTAAAGCCGAGTTGAAATTCGAGGATGATCAGATGTCACACCTTAGGAGTGGTTTATATGACCCTATAATGTCAATTAAATTTATGTGATATAAATTTCACATAAACAAATTATTTATTAAAAGATAATTAATTAAAAAGAAAACACAAAAATAAAAGTAAACCATACTCTGTTATTTTACCCACCCAGCTTTCCCCTCTTTGTTTCTCTTGCATCTGCCCAAACTCTCTCCTCTTTGTGTCTCTGCATAATTTGCCCAAGTTTTCTCCTTTCCTTTCTCCAGCAGATAATACGAGGGAGTAACTCTAGAAGAACTAAACTTTATATGCGATGATTTGGGCTTATTTTCTTCATATCTACATTAGAGGTGAAGCAAAAAAATGCTTATAAACATTTTGGATCACTTGTTCATTGCTAAATCTAGGAAATTTAACAAGCTTTAGGCTTATAATCTAAGGGCTCGTTTGGTAACCAGCTTATCAGCTGTTTTTCAGCTGATTGACTTAATTTAGATGTTTGACTTCTTATTTTTCGTTTGGTTATTAGCTAGTTGGGTTGGCTTATTCAACCCAACCAGCTGTTTTGTGAAAAGCTCCTCTGTTGGAGCATTTCGGCCAAACAGCTGAATTAGCTGTTTGGCAATGACGACTATGCCCTAAACATTTCTTTGTTGCTGTTCGTTCTCATTTTTGTAGGTTGTTTGGCAATGACGACTGTGCCCTAACCGATCCGTCTTCCTCCTTCCCTCTTCCAACTTTGGATTACACTAACAATACAGGTAAGGTTTCCCCTTTCTCCTAATGTTCAATCTCAAATTTTCTAGAAATTTTCTTTATTCTGTCAACTTACGAAAGTCATACATCCCTCTTTAATCATCCTCTTATCAATCTCGTTATCAATTCAATTCCTTGCCAAGTAGAGGCTTTTTGTATATGGACGCTGTCGATTAATTTGTTATCACCTCTACGAAACACCATCGTTGTTGTCTTCTACTATAAGAAAGCAAAGTAGAGGCTTTTTGGAGATAAACATAGGTGGGTCTCAATATCAACTCTTTTTTGTGTTTGTTTGTGCCTGTTCTGTTTTTTCCTCTAGTATTTTTTGGTGGGTACAGACTTTTAGAAATGACTTTTGTAGATGGGTATAGAATCAAGTGTTTTCTTATATCAATCTTTCTGCAGATATGTTTTGCTCCATTTTGGTTTTTATCTTTCTCTCTTTGTGTATTGCGATTTCCAGCCTTATTCTTTTTGGTTGTAGATGTGATTATACGTTGCTGCTTATTATCATAATCTCTTTCTTTCTTTCTCTCTTCTTCTTCTTTTTGGTTGTTCTTCTTCTGTTTCAGTTGGGTTACTGGTTTCATGCTTTGCTCTACCGATGGACCTCCAGTTGATTTCAATCACCCTATCAATCCTATGGAAGCTATTGATAACTAGAGCCAGCCGTTAAAATTCTACAACTCAGAGGTTTGTCAACTCAGAGGTTTGTCAACTATTTATCCATTCTTCTTTTCACTGCACTGCAGAGTGTTATGATTGTATCTGTTGATTTAACCAATCTATTTTGTATCTTGTATCTGTTGATTTCAATTAATGAACTGTGGTAGTAGTTGAGATATAAATGAAGTCTGATAGTATATCTGAGAAAGATGTAACTATCAATTTCTTATCTTTTTAGCTAGTTATCTGTTTATGCTTTTGGTTTCTGAGAAATTTGTGTTAATTGTTGAAATTGATGTGTATTTCCCTGGTCATCGAGTTATGGGGGCCCAATAAAAAGGATTACAAAAAACAAAATTACTGAAGGATCCTTTTTCTTCATTTGGATCTGCTCTTATTCTGTGGGTATTTGTTTTGGAGTTTGCTATCTAGATACTAGCTTTAAGGTTGTAAGAAGGAAGGTTTTTGACTGCTATAGATTGTAGGATGTGGTTCAAGAGCCTTCAATTTATCCGTTCTTATCACTACACTGCAGAGTTGTGGCCTGTTTTTGATATATTTTGTGGCCTGTTTTTGACAGTGTGGAGATTGAAAGAAGAAACAAGCGCTTATGTGTAATAGTAACAAGTACTTGTGTGTAATAGTTGTGTAATATTTTTGACTACTCGGTAATCATAACACTTCTTTGTAAACTTATGTTTTTGAAATGTTATAAAAATTTGTGTTTCTGAAATGTTATACAAATTTATGTTTTTTTATATTTATCATTTTCTGATGTTGATAAAATATTTATAATTGAGTTCAATCCTCACAATTTATTATCAGTGGCAATTATTTTCTGCACACAAACGAAAGTGAGATGCCAACATCTATTGTCTTCAATTATCTTTTAGTGGCTCCAAGTTTAATATCATAATACATGTATAAATGATGTGTCAGCTGTTGTATGATGTTCAAAAGATATTAATGAAATCTATATCATTCTTTTAGTTCATACACAGTATTAAAGAAAAATGAATTATAATATTAATATACAGATCATTCCTCTTCCTAGTCCTCCTCCTACTTGATCTTCTTCCTCCCTGGCATATAATCCGACTACTTCAGTTTAACTCAATTTTGTTATCTTAGGCTAAAAAACAAGGTTGCTCCTCTTATTAAACTCTGAAAATTTATTAGGATTTGTTAATGGTACAAATCCACTTCCTCCTCGTATGATTCTAAGCATTGATCCTCTCCTTTCTTCTATTGAAAATTTCGTCTTTCAAGAAGTCTTTCTCAATTTTGTTGGTTTTTGGATTGCTTTATCTATCACTTTTGGAGCTTTCTCGCAATGACTTTGAAAAGATTCAGTTTTCTATCATTTATTGTTTTAATTTGCACGATACTTAAAATTTGGACATGTGTGAAGTAATAACGTATTAAAGCATAACTTCTTAATAATGTATTTATATAATTTTTAAATAATATTCACAAGTTAATTCCATTACTTATTTTAAATTAAGGGATAAAATAATTTTAAATTAAGAAATTAATAAAAATATTACGATGATAAAATGTAATTATATATTTATTTTGTTGGACTAGTTTAATTCAAGCTGGTAAAACTAATAAAGTAGTCAAATCATTTGCAAATTGATTAACTAGCATATAATCTTTTTAATCTTATATGATTAGATGACATCATATTATTATTATTTTTAACTCATGTCCTCATAAGTCATTTTACACATAAACAGCTAATACTAAATAGCTAATTTTACCAAACATCAAATGACAAACAGCTAATACAATCAGCTGGTCAAATCAGCTGATA
>JANIIA010000037.1:0-19900 GCA_027478495.1 Erythroxylum alaternifolium | reverse complement strand
TAAAAAATGCACACCAAAGCATTAAGTTCGTGCCCGTGCATTAAGTGCACAGCCCTGTATTAACTAATGTATTTTTTAAAATTTTAATTTTTATAAAATTAATAATAATATAATTATAATTATAATTATAATTTTTTATTAAAGTAATAATTAAATTTAATTTTTATTTTATTTTTTATTAGAAAGAAAAAATGCACACTCGTGAGCAGGCGTGCGTTAACTAATGCATTTTTCTTCTTTTTAATTTTAAATTTTTTATAAAATTAATAATAACATAATTATAATTTAATTTAATTTTTATTAAAATAATAGTATTATAATTAAAATTAAATAAAAAAAATAAAAAAAACTTACACTTATGCACGGGCGTGACTTAGGTGCACGGCTTGGCTGTGGCTAATAGACTAAAGTATTCTAAATTTAACAGAAGCGCGTCTTTAAATTTAAAAAAACGACGTCATTTTTATTTTAGGCAGAATAGGACAAAATAGAGTTAGACAAAAGATCTGTCATGTTTATCTCAGATAGAATATGAGAATAAAATTACACAAAAAAAAATTCAGACACGCATTAAGGCCTGCAGCTAGCTATCAAGCAAAAATTATGGGCTCTGGTTCCACAAGGACCACAACCAATATGTGAGAGAAAGCTGTACTTCCTGAACTTAGCTGTCGATGTAGGAACCTTTACAAAATATAAAAACTAGCTTAATTCTTAAAAGATGACGTGTTTTCAAAGTCAGGCATATGCGCATGCTCAACACTTTGAACCATCCTTTTCAAATTACATGTGTACTTACTTGTACGGACGTGGCTGGCCACTTGTGGCAGAATCCTTGTGTTATACGTTTGATGACCCATAGCGTTAATTAGACGAGTACTTGGTGCGGATTTGGTGTGAAACTTGAATGCAGGTCTAGCGAGCTTTGAAGATATCACTCATACTAGCTAAAAGCCCAAAAGATATTACAAGTCCCAGACCTATTAGCATTTAATAGAACTTTCCTTATTTTAGAATAGCGTTAATTTTGGTTTTTTTTAATGCATTTTATTTAACACTCATAATTGGTTTATTATAAGGTTTTAGAAAGACCATTATAATAAGTTTAATTTTTAATGAAAATCTGAATTTGGTAGGTGAAAATCATAAAATTAAGGTTATTTTGTAACGAAGAGGTGTATATGAAGAAGATAGGTATCATGGTTCTATATAATTCAATAAAAAGACATTCCATCCAGTGAAATCTTCAATTATTTAACGAGAAGATAAAACTAAATCTCTATCAAAACTTTTTAAAATAGATTGTAAAACAAAAATAATTTCAATCATTTGATAATAGACTTGTTCAGTAAATGATTGATCAGTTATTTTTTAACGAATTAAGAAGTATTTGGTTATTTGATTATATCAAATTGTTGATGATCATATTTAGTAATTAATTGATTAGGTTGACAAATTAAATCTAACATGTCATTTTTGAAACTACTCTTATGAAAAGTGTTTTGCTCTAGTAATTAAAAAATTAAGAGACGAAAGACGATTGTGCTTAAAAATTATTACGAATGATTTAAACTATCAACTTTTATTATTACTTTCAATTCACCAAACATAATAATAATAATAATAATAATAATAATAATAATAATAATGAGTTTTCTCCGTGCTCTTGGATCGAAGGATTCTTCGTCTCTTCTTCAAACATGGTATTCTTTAACAGAGGAGAGGAACATGCATGAGCGAGAACTGCCTTTCCTTTTTTTTTAATGATAATCATGCAGACGACAGACCAACTCTAGAAGAAATAAGTGTGTTTTTTTATAAAAGAGAATCGCTCGTTTGATATTTGGCACTCGCATAACAAAATTGCTTTAAGGTCACGACTAAAATACATCGGCTTTTTGCCTTTTTTGCTGTGCTCTGTTAGCAAATTGTTTGTAAGGACTTTGGTGCCCGTGTTGGTCCATATTAAAAAGCAGTAAATGTCCGAATTGCAAACGAAGTTATGATTGCAATAGATATTAAAACTGGGCTTGAACAAGATAAGTTATGAAAGCCCAATTCGTATCATTTAATTGAAGGACAAACCGCAAAGCCATATCCATCCTTTAAAACAAGCATCGAATTAAATTCTTCTAAATGTTTTTTCAATGAACGATGTCGTTGTAAATTCAAATGTAAAATTGAAAGGAATTAAATAAAAATGATATCTGAATCATTAATTTATAAAATTTTACTAAAATTCTTTGTTTAAATCATATGATGTTGTATCTAAATTTGACAAATATCACTAAAGTATACGCATGGAAAAATTATGTACAATTTTGATGTAACATTGTTTTGACGAGAAACGTGTTCATTTTCTTGTGAATCTTTCCTTTTTCCCTTTCATCCACGGGGAGTTTGTTCTTTACTCATTAATCTTTATTCAATGCCCTCCAATCGAGTACATATTATTATTTATAAAGATTAGTATAAAATAATCTTTATTCATGAAAATTTTGTATTTCTTATCATATTATTATTTTTAAAATTTCTTTTATTTTTAATTAAATAAAATAAGTATTATTGGATTTGGTATTGTACAGTATGAAAATCGCTACCAAATTATTTTATACTAACCAAAATTTTCTATAATGTTATATTCATACATTGGATTGGGTAGAAAAGTTTCAAGTTGCATTCATTTTACTTATTAATACTTGGATTAAATTTTGTAATTAAGAAGAATTAAATCATTAAATTTAAAATATATTTTTATATTTAAATATTTTTAAACATAAAAATGTCTCTACAAAAAGTTGTTATGTCTAAAAAATTATTTTAATGTTAATTTTAATAGATAATATTACATTTTCATATAATTAAAGATAAGTTTTATTCTCATTAACTACTACATTTTCCAGTTTAGTTTCTAAAATTAATTTAAATAATTAAATTTTATTTTAAACATAGGCAAATATGTTTTAAGTTATTTGATTTGGCATATTAACTGAAGTAAATTGAATCGTAAAAATAAATTTTATAAGAATATTCAAAGAAATATTAAGATATACTACTCATTTTCTTACACTTTTTTAATTAATGTCTTCATAAGTCATTTTATATATAATCAGTTAATATTAAACAGATAATTTTACTAAATATCTTTAAATAAATAGTTGATATTATCAATTGATTAAATTAACTATGTTAATCTGCGGTCAACTAACTGCTAATATAATTAATTAACTGCTAATATAATATGATGATTTTAAAATTGGACATTATGTTATGGACGGATTTTATGGTAGAGCAGAACAAAGACCAAATCAAAACAACGTGATAAGAGCAAAGCCGAAAGAGTCACTTTCCTTATGGATTCTTAAAAAATTTGTCACTGGTAACCTTCGGAAAACAACAAATTCAAAAGTTTGAGCAAGATAGGGAAAATGATTTCTCAACCACTGAACTTGGTCCAATCTCTTGATGTTATTTTGTCTTCTACAGTGGAGACTTCGTAGAGTAATCGTTTATTATGCAAATTTGTCTGCAGTCTTTGCATGCGTCTTCTCTTCTGTTCTCCTACTCGACTTCGTTGCTTCTGCAAATTTATCCCCATTAACTTTATAATTAGTATGTATTGCATACTTATCTGTAAAAAATGACTAAATTTATTGCTATTTTTTAAATTTGGTAAAAAATGGTTTTAATTTTTATTTCAGTTTTAGTTTATTTTTATTTTCATAATTTACGAAAACTATAAAAATTAGTTTCTGATTTTATTATTAAATAAACATATATTATTAAATTATAAAATTTATGATTAATATGTTAGATTAATAAATTTTTTAAAAATTCAAAAATATTTATAATACGCAGAATTTAAAAATATAATTATAAATAATAACATAGATTTTACTAATTAAAATTTATTAAAATAAGTATATAAAATTTACTTATTTAATTATATATATTATAAATAAATATATTATAAAATGTTAAAAACAAAATTATCTGCTTGACTAATTCATAAAATTCGTTCATCTTTAAGTTTTATTTAATATTCAGTTATTATCATTAATAAAAAAGGTATAACTATATTAATATTAACATTAAATAATTTTTATTTTTATTTTAAAAACAAACTAACATAAAAAACTAAAAATGGCAACAATAGAAAAACATAAATAAATTAAATACTCATAATTATGTAGTGAAATTAGAGATGACAGAAAGTATGAGGTCCGAAATTAACATATCAATTTTGAGTTAAATGATATCAATTCGGTCTCATATATAAGGTTTGAGTTGTTTCGTTTGACTTAAATTTGGGTCATGAAACAATTAAACTGTAGTTGATATCATTTCTAACTAATTTGATGCAAGAATGTAAGAACTCTTCATATTTGTAAACTTTACTTACATTAAGGTGCAATTGATACTTTTTATTTTCCAATAGTTAGATTAGAATTAAGTCTTAGACAAAATTTAAACTAGATATTATTTTGGTATCGAATTAGACCTAAATTTGACAACATATAAAGTGTCGAGCTTGCATATTGTCAAATTTACATGAAAAGCGCAAAATACTACATTACCCTTGTACGATAGTCGAATAATACATTTTATTTTTGTACAAGTTGTTTTCTAAGCTTTAATTCTTATCGTCCTAAAAAATCTCAGTAACGATATCAATTTTTGTACAGACTATTGACAAACTAAATTTGTGATACTTGAGGGGACCAAAAAAAAAAAAACATGGTTAAGAATGTATGTTTTCAGATGTGTAAATTTGACGTGGATACGAAGAAAAAGGCTAAAATTGACATAAACGTACTCTTAATATGAAATTTAGAATAAACATGAATGACCAACGAGATCCCCTTAGCCCTTACATCAAATATTGATTAACAAATAACAGAGACAGAGCCATCCACTAACGCAATAGTATAAAGATTAAAGATGCTTTTAATGCCATAATAAGAAAAGCCATACCATACATTTGAAGAATACGCAATAGTATACTTGCAGAATAAATATCACAAATATATAAACTAAATAGACCTATGTGATATAGAAACGGAAAGAAAAAGAATATAATAATTCTTATCCCTTGTTATATTGTCCGGCAAGGTTCCTTTTGGAATGGGAATTGAAGAAAGAAAAGAACAGCAGAAAAACAAGCGATAAAGCCAAAGGGTAATTGGCAAGTTTGACTCTTGGCAGAGCAACCCAAACAAGACATTTTTAAAATTCACCAAAATTAAACTAGTAATCAATAAAAAATAGTAATATAAACAATAGAAAAAGAAAGCAAGCATTAATTTCTCGTTTTTTGTCTTCATCGAAAGCCACCAAAATTCCGGTCCCATTCCTCTCCCACCTCTTCCCTAACTCCAACCTGCCTCCTTATTTCGTCTTTCCTTCGCTACCTCTCTCTGTCTTCTCTCTCTCTCTCTCTCTCTCTCTCTCTGTTTCCTAGTCCTTACCAGTCTCTTTACTTTACTTCACCATGAAACGCCCTTTGGAGAGAGAGGATGTTATTCTAGATGCAGATATCAAGAAGAAAGTGAAGATTCAGGAAGATGAAGCAGAGAAAGGGGTTGTGGAAGTCGAAGCTGGGGTTGATTCGGGAACTGGGTTTCTGAATTTGGACGAGAATTTGCTTTTCGAGGTGTTGAAACACGTGGACGCGAGGACTCTGGGAAGGGCTGCGTGTGTGAGCAAACAGTGGCATCGGACGTCGCAAGATGAGAGACTTTGGGAGCTCATCTGCACCAAGCACTGGGCTAATATTGGATGCGGAAACCAGCAGCTGAGATCTGTGGTTCTTGCGCTTGGTGGGTTTCGTAGACTTCATTCTCAGTACCTTTGGCCTCTCTCCAAACCACAATATACCTCCACGGCGGCGAGTTCTTCTGCGTCGTCTTCATGGGCTCCGTTCCCACCGATGATTGGCACCAAGCCGCCGACGAGGTGGGGGAAGGATGAGGTTCATCTGTCGTTGTCCCTGCTCTCGATTCGGTATTATGAGAAGATGAATTTTAATAGCAGAGGAAGATGATGATGAGATCAGGTTTTAACGACAAAAGTTACATAGGATTGTGTTTTTATTAACTCTAGTTTCGGACGTTGTCTTCTCGTTATCTGTCTAAATTGGGCCTGGGATTTTCATTTCTTGTTTCCTCGTTAAAGCTTTGGGAGTTAATGTACTTAACCTGGGCTTTTTCCTTTTTTGCATTGATTTAGTATATCTGTAATCTGTAATCTGATTTGTAATGAATGGATGTGAAAGTTTTTCCGGTTTCAAGACAAAAGTTTGATGTTCGGTTGAGATCGGAAGAAGACTTGCGAAAGAAGAATAATGATGAAAGAGAATGGTGGTTAAGGGGAATTGATTAGTGGGAAGAATGAGAACAGGCACAAAGATACAGAGAGAACCAAAGGGTCGCAAATTGCGATTAATGTCAGATACTGTACATAGCATCTGGCACGTTGGAGTGGGGCCAAACTGCAAGAGACAGGAGGGATTGGTTTGTGGAAGATTTATTACATCTGGTTATAAAGCCGAAGTCCTGTGGGAAGATTCCACCACGTTATGTTACTAAATACTAATGGCAAGGCCTAAAGGAATTATACGATTTGGGCTTTTTCTATGTTAGGTTGACGTTTGTGAAACTTGCAAGGACACATCTTGCATTTTCTTCCTTCTGTTACTTATCTTATTGTCTGGCATAGCTTGCAAATTTTGGGGTTAATATTTTCTTCCGCATGCTGCCTAATGTCTTTTTCCCTCTTCTCTATTTTCTTTAACTTTGTCAGCTTCACAAGCTTCTATTTCTGGTCTGAGCAAAAGTCATAATCTTTGTTTCCACTGGACGGTATGGATCATTAATAAAAACAAAACATAATTGTTCCACTAGACGGAATGGATCATTAATAAAAACAAAACACAGTAGTAAATTCGGCAGGTAAGACAGTTCTTGCCAGTTGGCACTAAGTCATTGAAACTCGTGACCTTAAAATTTCAATTACGTGTAGAATATGAAGTTCCATGGCATTTGGATCACGACACACGTCGTCAAGGGTAACGGTATCGGGAAGAAGATATTGTTGCACTCTTTTTTTTTAACTCAAGTATACAGTTTAGTGAATAATGAGTAGGCGTACAATTGCAACTAATCTTCTTGTTAGTTGCTAATGCCAATTGAGTTCATCCCCTTCAATAGCAACGACAATGTCATCTAAAGACAAAAATTGTTGGGAGGTGGGAAGCCGCCGCATAATTGACGAAGAAGCCAGGTGAACCGGATAGGCTATATGCGGAAGTGGTGGGGTTCACTCCTTACTGGTTCGATAGTGACCCAAAGCTTATGTTTTACCAGAAAAAGCCTGAAGGCAGCTTTATCTATTGGTTCTAGTATTTAATTAAAGCCGAATTTCATGCCATAAAGCACTACGCGACAGTATAAGACTCTTTTATTTAAAATTAATTATTAAAATTTTTTATAAGGTTAAATATAAATTAAATAAATTTTAAATTAACCTTAAATATAATTAATTAATTTAATTAAATAATTAAGTTTAAATGTTAAAATTCTCAATTAGAAAAAAATTCTCAATTAGAAAAACATCTGAATGTTAACGGAGAAGAACAAACAAAGAACAAAATAAAAGAGACACAATAGAGATTTTGCATAAGGACATAATAGACATTCTAATGTTAGTTGGATGTACAGTTATAATAGAATGAATCTCAACTCTCTATTTTATTCTGTACTCCTTAACAAGTGTATGGTCAATATTGAACCAACAATTGTATAAAAGTGCATATGAACAAATAATAAAATAATATACAATTTTTACTCATATACTTCTTACATGGTATCAGAGCTTCCACTGACCAACATCAAAAATGAAAGAAAACTCTCAATTATCAGGCACCACCCTAAACAGTACATCATCATCCTTTCTTGATTTTTCAGCCCTAGCAAAGACCCTAAACTTCAATCTATCCCTCAAACTTAGATAGATAAAACTTTGTAAATTGGAAAGCCAAAATCCTTATAGCTATAAGAGCCATTGAGCTTGAAAACTTCATCAACACAGCACCTCCTCCTCAGTTCATCATTGTAGACACAAATCATGTCATCAAAAATGTAGAATACAAACCATGGCGAAGAACAGATCAATTATTGCTGTGCTGGTTATTTTCAACAATCGTAGAAGAAGTAATAGGGCAGTTAAATCACTCCAATTCATCCTACCAAGTTTGGAAAATTTTGGAGAATCTTTATGTTCAAACATCCATGGTTAGAGTTCTTTAACTAAACCATCGACTTTCAACTATTAAAAAGGGCTCACACACCATATGAAAATATATGTAGAAAGTTAAAACTATAGGAGCCTCACTTCAAGTAACAGGACATGCAATCACTGAGTATGAATTAATATTAAGTGTTCTAAATGATCTTGGTTATGAATATGATCCTGTTGTGGTTTATCTAACACACTCTATGAAAACTTCAACTCTACAAGAAGTGCAATACTCTCTCATGATGCATAAAACAAGAATAAAGTAGCTAAACACAATTAATCAAGAAGAAATCTCATCACCGACTACAAGCTCTGCAACCTTCAATCAAAAAAATCATCAAGGAAGAAGTGGATTTAGAGGAATAGGAAATCGTGCGAGATGAGACAGATATAATGGAAACAAAATCTTTTGTCAACTTTGTCACAAGCCCAGCCATGAAGCACTGAAATGTCACAAGAGGTTTGATGTCTCATGGCAAGACAACACTACCCAACTATGGAGACAGAACACATTCACTCAACAGACACAGAACAATGCACAAAACTATCCTCAGTCCTATTTGGCTTAAAATCAGCATGGATATCCCTCATTTGAAGCAGTCAATAACAATACGTGGTTTATAGACAGTGGGGCTATAAATCATGTCACATCAGACCTCAATAATCTGTTAATAAGTTCAAAGTATGGTAGAAAGGATCAACTCACTGTTGGCAATGGTAACTCTCTTCCTATTGCTAACATTGACTCATTTCACATACATTTCCTAGGCAATATACACACACCTCTTGCACTAAAACAAATCCGGCATGTTCCAAACATAACAAAAAATCTACTTAGCATTTCTAAACTTACCAAAGACAACAAAATTTCTATTGAGTTTACTAACAAACGTTGTCTATTTAAGGACAAAGCAATAAGGAAGATTCTGCTCAAGGAAGTGCTTCAAGATGACCTCTACAACCTCAAAGCCACTAAACTGCCCAACAAAATCAGGATAGTCATGCAAACTTATTATGAGTCTAGTTTTTCCAACAAAAAGTTTCTGCTTTAAAAGGCAATCATTGTGATGCCTGTAAACAAAGAAAATTGCATCAATTACCTTTTCAAACTTATGATATAACAACTCAAAATCATTTAAAAATCATATACTTAGATATTTGGGAACCCTCTCTATATCTCTCAATGAAGGGTATAAATACTACCTTATTTTTGTTGATTCCTACATAAGATTCAATTGGCTTTATCCTTTAAAACTAAAATCTAACACTCTATCAGTCTTTGTCAAATTCAAAATCAATGTTGAACTTTAATTGAACAGAAAAATCAAAGCTCTACACACTGACATAGGAAGTGAATACAAATCTCTCTTACCTTACCGTACAAAACATGGAATACAGCCACATTTTTTCTATCCTTATACTCACCAACACAATGGTGTTTCCGAAGTGAAACACTGACATATCATTGAAATAAGACCAACCTTTTTATCCCATTTTTACATGCCATTTACCTTTTGGTTAGAAGCCTTATCTATAACCACCTATCTTATCAATAAGCTCCTATCTCCAAGACTAAACAATCTCTCACCATTTGAAAAGTTGTACAACAAACCCCCGAACTATCTTCATCTCAAAACCTTTGGTTGTAGTTGTTTTCCCTATCTTAGATATTACTCTCATCATAAATTTGGGTTTCACACCACAAAATGTGTCTTTCTTGGGTACAGCTAAATGTATCAAGGTTACAAATGTTTGACTAATCAAGGAAAAATTATAATATCTCGTCATGTTGTAATCAACGAGGAAGAATTTCTATTTTGCCATCTCTTTCCCACACAGTCAAATCATCCTATAGCTTTATCAAGTGTCCTTACCTTCACTTTGACCTCAACTTCAAATGGTACATCTTCACCTTCATCAAAGGCTGTCACAAGTCACTTCCCTATTGCAAAATGTTCTCACTTAACTGAATTCTCCAACAGACAGGTAAAATCTCAAAATCTTTGCCCACCATCACATCCTACAACTTCACTAAACAATCAAAATACTTTATCTAATCCCATTCTATCAAACATACCAAATATTGAACCAAATCCTTTGTTCCAATTCACATAAAACATTCATCCCATGCAAACTCGATCCAAAAGTGAAAATTTCAAACCCAATCTCTATTCCTTCTCTCTTGCCTTAAATCCTCACACTGAACCAACAATAATTTTTGAAGCTCTAAACAATCCTATATGGTTTCAAGCTATGCAAGACGAGTTTAATGCTCTACAACATAATCACAATTGGACACTTGTTCCCTATGATCCTACCATGCATATTCTTGGAACAAAATGGGTATTCCAGACTAAATATAATGCTGATGGGACTGTCTCTAAACACAAGGCCATATTTGTCACTAAAGGGTCTAATTAAATCCTTGGCATTGATTTTTTAGAAACTTTCAGCCCTGTTATGAAAGTATCACCAATCAGAGTAATTTTGTCACTCGTTGTTTCCCATCACTGCGAGATTCAACAAGTTGATATCAACAACGCATTTCTATATGGGGACTTATATGAAACTGTTTCTATAAATTAGCCACAAAGATTTGAAAGCAAAACACAGCCGCATCATATATGCAAACTGGTTAAAGCTCTCTATGGATTAAAACATACACTTGATGACATGTCGTACATAAGTGAGTTCATTTATGTACACACGAAATTTATCTAAAAACTATACTCAATTGAGATGTTAAGGGTCCAGAAGAGTTTTAGAGGTTAAGAGGAGGGATCTTGAGGTTTGTTTATGCAATTGTTGCATGAGTTTAATTACATGTAACTTGATTATTTAACTCTCGATTGAGCATCTACTTAAATTCATTTTGTTCGGTGCTCTGACCACCCTTACACACTAATATTTCTTCATCTTTGTGTGTTCTTCACTGGCTGTTGAAGGTGTTTGGTGTTTGCTACAACCCAAACAAGTAGAAGATTCAAGAAAGGAGGAGCATTTGTAAGGTACATATGCTATAATTTCATATTCTTACATTTTGTTTATATATGCACATGGATTCTGGATTTTTTGGGGATGTTGTGGTGCTGGAATTTTGATTCCAATACTTTCACTACATAGCCATGCATGATATGTATAAACCCATGACTCCCTTACAATGGTATCAGAGCTACTTATGCATGTATTAGATGATCTATTGAACACGTGCAAACTGTTTGCCGGGTTGTGACTAACATGCATGTTGATTTGAAAAAATTTGTATAAATTGTAGAAAAATGGTTTTCTAATTTTCTTTTACAGAAATGTTTATAAGATGTTATATTATGTTTTTGTGAAAGGAAATTTCAATTTTATGTCATTTTCTATTTTATTTCCAGTCTGTTCATATGTTAGTTTATGATAATTTCTAGAAAATAGAATGCATGTGCTGATTTTGAAAATTTCGTAATACTTCTAGAAAAATTGTTTTTCTAATTTTCTTTCACAAAATGTTTATAAGGTGTTATATTATGTTTTTGACAAAGGAAATTGCAATTAAATGTCATTTGCTATTTTATTATGATTTTAATTTCAGCCTAATGCATGTATGCAGTTCTGGGAAATTCTAGAAATTTGATGAACATGTATGTTTGTAAATTTCAGAATAATTTTATTAAAAAATTGTTTTTATGAATTTCCTTCATGAACATGCAAATATGATGTTGCCACGTTTGTAAGATGCATGACACCTATTTTTGAAGTGATTAATTATTTATTCTTGATTTACATGTATGCTAGTGGTGTGTGACAAGTGTTAGTAGACATATGATGTGCTGGCTAATTTCATTTAGTTACAGAATTCCTAGGAATTAGATTCTGAAATTTTTTATTAGGCATATTTAGAATGTGTATAAGTCTCTGGAATTTTCCATAATTAATTGAACTTGATTTAATTAATAGATCAAGTCAAAGTCAACACTGGTCAGTTTTTGGAAAACTGATGGGGCTGACTTGTTTGATGACTTATGTGTATGTGTTTTGGTTATAAGACCTTGAAACATTTTTATGAGATAAGAAATGTATTATTTTGATGCTAGTAGTATGATAAGTGCATGTGCTTGAAATTAGGGTTCTAGAAAATTTCTAGACATCGAATCGGTCTCTTTAGTGTCTAGTAGGTTAACTCATTTATCTTGATAATTTTGGATGTCAAGATATTTTTGACTTGTACAGAAATTGTCTTGATAAATTTGAGATGGCTTAGGGATGCTTTAGATAATTAATTGATGTCCAGGAATCTTAGAAACCCTAGGGATTAATTTAGAATTAATCTAAGTAGAGCATTTTATTTTTAGTGTGACTAGAAAAGGCATGTGTACTAGAACTAAAGTGTTTAATTTGGACATAAAAATAATTGAAATTTAGGGTTTCTAATTAAATCATATTCATAATTCGAATTAGCCAAGACTAACACTAGCACCCGATTCGGTTCAAGAGTTGAATCGAATCATGAACTTTTAATGCATAGTCAAGTTACAACCTAAATTAAATCTCCTTTGTGTGTTACATGCATTAGATGCATTTTAAAGATTGGTTAAAAAGGCATGATAGGGTGGTTATGGACATAGGGTCAATTTAATTAAAGCTTCCATAATCATGCCATATAGTTATAATAACTATCTTAATATCTATGTGAGATATATATAAGTCCATCCAAGTATTGATGAGACCTAAGAATAAATCGCTCAACCAAAATATTAGGACTTACGTCTTCCATTGATATGGCAAGAACCAGAGTTCTTTTAGAATTGGGTTGTTGGGCAAACCCAACCCTGCTCTATGATTGTGTTTTTTGATGTGTGTAAGTTCTAATGATTAACCTTGATAATGTGCAAGTGCATGGGTCATTCGTGTAGTACCTAAGGTGTCGATCCCACGAGGAGGGATAATCTAGTCCTAAATCTAAGGCCAACACAATTCGCTGAAATTCAAAAGATAGCAAAACTAAAACAAGAATTTAATTTAATCACGCAATTCAATCCAAAGATCAATTACGAAAATATTAACAATTTAACTATTGCAACACACTTAAGAATTAACCTAAAGGAACTATCAATTGAGAGAAAGGAGAATTTTACCTATCTTTAACGTTAACGTAATCGATTATGACTTACCAGATTATTGGCTCTAGACGATCATAGGGTCAATTACTCTTTCTCGAGTTATAACCATTAACCTTAAATAATAAACCCTAATCAGATTATGGAAAATTGGAATTTCTTAATTAACAACCTATCCAAAACCTTAATTAAATATGAAGTTGTCCAATAAATTATCGGGAACTTGTGTGAGATCTCTTTTCACACAATTACCGATTTAATTAATTTCTCGTTCTTATTAAATCACCTAACTCTCGTTAGCCTAATTTAATTATTTTTCATTCGCTTAACCTTCTCAGTTTATTACCGAATTATGCAATCACAATAAATCCAATAAACATAAAAACAATCAGATTTCATTAAATCAAAGAAAAAAACCCGAAGGTGAGTTTAGAACATCTCAACATTCACAATTCCTATCATCAAACTACTATTCCCAATTCTATACAATAATAAAAATGAAAAATAATAGGAAATATGATCTTAAATGGAGACGGGAGGCAGCGAGATCGGGAAACTTCTGATTCGGGAAGTACGTTGATGTCGACTTCTTCTCCACTTCTCTCTTCCTTCTTCTTTTTCTCAATCTCTTAACAATTCTCTCTAGGGTTTCTCTTAAAGGCTCCCTCCTCTACTTTGTTTTATTCTCTAAATACCTTTTGTGTTCTGAGTAGTCTTAGGGTTTTTTCGAGGTCTAAAAGATTTGAAAAATCTCTCAAAACTTGACATTTCTTAGTGTCTACGCGTTTGCTCGATGCAGGCCACAATCGTGGCCCTGCATGCCACAATCGTGGGCCATATTCGAGCCTTCTGTCACGATCGTGGCAAGCAAGCCACCATCGTGGACCATATCCTGGGCTTTTGTCACAATCATGGCATAAGCTGACTCCAGTGCTTCTGTCATGATCGTGGCCTATTGTGCCATGATTATTGGCCATTGTTTTGACCCTAGTGTCTCTGAAACTTCTTCGTTCTTCGATGTTGATCCTAAAACACTAACAAACACATACAGGTACCTAATAAACATAATAATTAAGCTCAAAAACTTGTACTAACCCATAAAACACTTAAAACATAAATAATTAGCAAATTAAAATAATTCTAACCTAAACAAATACTAAATGATTGAATTAACAATTAAATAAGTATCAAACTAAGCCCTAAAATATGATGCAATTCATACTTATCAATATCCCCACACTTAAATGTTTGCTTGTCTTCAAGCAAAGAAAACAACAAGCACACAACACACAATGCAGTAATGAGACAATGACTTCAACTTCATGAAATAAATATAATTTACAACATAATCATCCAAGTCATATCAAATCATTAACAAACGAAATCCACGACTATTGGCTTTGAACTAAATATACATATTAATTCAAATCCAAGTGTTAATTTATTTACATTTTTCAATTGCACACATACATTAATAATTCTTTGGTCATTCAAACTTTGTAGCTGTTCCTAAGTATGTTTTCATAAAAAGTCAAGTTATTAAAAGTTCGATAGGTTTTTATTAGAAAAATGTTTTATTATTATTATTATTTAAATGAGGACCTAGTCTTTTACTCGGAGGCAAACATTGGTGATGAATGTCGATCTGGTTACTCGACTAAGTCATTTTTTTATTAAATTGCTTGTTTGAAATGTCATTATAGCCTTTTGATGCGAAGGCACACATTTGTGATGTGTATCGATCCGGTTACTCAGTTAATCACGTTCTCAACTAGCTATTAACTCTATTCATAACCCGAAGGCCAGTAGAATAGTAATTTATTTAACATTAACAAACATATTTTATTTATTTAATGCCTACCTTGTTGCTTTAGCTACTCGTTTCCATGAAAATACTAGTAAAGCTACTTAAGTCAAAAGACCTCAAATTATGAATGAATGTGACAATTTAGAGGGTTACAACTTAACACTAAATCCTAAATAAGCTGTATATTTAACCAAAAAACTCCAATTCACTAATTTTTCCGAGCTAATGATTCTCCACAACTTAATAGACTATGTTCAAAATTAAATAAATTTCAATCTATTTAAGCCATTGACACATTCACTTGATTCATAAAATGCAATCTAATAACTATCATACAATATGCAAAATCACATTCAAAGCAAAACACATAACCTTACCCACACTTGAAAAACACATTATCCTTAATGTGAGAAAGGAACAAACAAACACATATGGAAAGACGAAACATAAATTAAAGTGAAACAAAAATAAAATAAAGACTAAATTTAAAAAGAAAGGGGTTAAAACAAAGCCTCAAGGTGATGGAGGCGGGGATGGTGTTGGGGTGGCAGTTGGATACCCTGAGCCTCGAAATAACGATGGATATGACTTATGTCCCAGCTCTGACGTCGTTGTGTTCATTCCATCTCCTTCATTCTTCTGGAGTTCTCTGCGAGTGTATTTGAAATTACTTTGATGTTTGTGGAGATTGTATCAAGCACTCTCTTCCAGCCTGGTTCTTCTGTTTCTTCTTCTTCCTCAGACTCCTCACTGGTTGAATCCTCTTCTTGTTGTTATTGAGCACTTGAACTCGCTTGACTAGTCCTGCCCTTGACTTATGCCTTGACATTAATATCCTGAAGTTCCATATTATGGGATTTTAAGATTTCAACTTGTCATAGATGATGATGGTTCATAAATTCAGGATGGTAGACTATGAATTCATTGCAGTCAACTCTATATTAATTAGCTATGGCCGAAACCAAGCAATCCATTCCTAAGTTATTGCTCCTCTTCTTTCGAGCAGTAATAATTGCATTAAACATGTGAGTGTTTATACAAACTGGAATGTTATAGTCCATGCACCACAATATGAAAAGTTTTTTGGTCGAACACTTGTTGGTTTTTGTTTTGTCAAAAACAGTTTGACACATGAATTTGTGCTTCAACAAGTGTTCATGGCTCCTAATGATGTTATTGTGTGCATTCTTAGCGTCCAAACGCTCTAACCCAGTTAGTTTAGTCTAGTAGGGGTTGACATGGAAATCATCGTGCTAATCTATTATAGATGACTCTGGGAAACCACAAATTTCATACAGTAATCAAGCCATAAGGTTGTCCCCATAACCTAAACCACAATTTCTTAGGTTTATTGGATTTGAATTAAAGGGATGTAAAAAATTATAAGATAAGTTCTTCGTAAACTAGGAATTGAAATTGAATGAACTGTCCCCATTGAATTCTCTCTATTAAACTTTCGACCTTGCCTCGCAATTTTAATCTATCTAAAGTTTCAAAATGAAAATACTTTAGAACCATAATTTTCTTCTTGTGAAGAGAATGAAAGTGAGTACCCTCCTCATCTGAGAAGATCAGGAAAGGTGCGTCGTAATCAGCTACCCTGTTTCTTTTTCCTCGTCCCAAAACTTTGTTTCGCCTTGCTACCTTGCTCTTTGCTTGATGCGCACTAGATTTAGGGATGGCAATTTTGATCGACCTGACCTGCCTGGCCAGGCACCTTTTTAGCCTGGCCCTTTTTTGGCGAGGGTTGGGCGGACTACGGGCTAGCCATGGGCCGACCATGGTCTGCCCATTTTTTCTAAACGGCGTCGTTTGTCATTTTGAATTTTATTTTTTAAAATAAATGGGTAGGTCGGGTCGGCCCAGCCTACGGTCAGCCCACCGATTGGTTAGGCCACTGGTTGGCCCATCTCGGGCCAAGGACCATCATAGGAGAGGCTGGGTCGGATCGGTAGGAGTTGGAAGAAATTTAGAAGTTTGAAATTTGGGTAGAGAGAAGTGAGAGTGTTTGGAGGTTTAAAGCTTAAAGAGATAAAGTAAAAATGAAAGTGAGTGAAAAAGCGAAGTTAGAAATGAATATATAGGTGATTGGAAGGTAAAATGGTAAAAATTGAAAATGACATTCACGTGTCCCTATTTTTACCCTACTGCACGCCACGATCATGGCCTGCAATTTTTAAAGAAAATTTTTATTTTTTCCTTCTTTTGTCCTTCTACACTTTCCCGATATCATTTCTTAACTCTTTATAGCTCCTTCACCTCTCTTTTGCTGACTTCCTCGATCATCTAATTCATGTCAAAGTCCTGTGCCTTCTCGATTTTATTTTTAAACAAAATAACCTAACTACGAAAATAAAACTATCTAAAATTCAAATAGAATAATCATGGAATTAACAATCCATAGGTTGCCTACCATACAGTGCTTCTTTTAATGATGGTAGCTTGACGCTCTTCTTTCATTGGAAACTTAGCCAGAATCAATTATAAGTGACTTGCTTCTACCCATTTTATTCAATATCAGTTTTGTAATTTGTAAGTAAGCTACAAATTGCAAAATGATCAGAAGGACAATATTGATAAAGTTAAGAAAACCAATTAATTTCAGTAATGTAATTCTCACTAACAAACTATCAATAAAATAGGGAATAACAAAACTCCCTGAATCTTCCATTGAATTCAACAGTTTATCCTGTAAGAAGGTGGGTTGCTCTTTTTCTTCCTTAATCACCTTCATCTCCTCTGTTTCTTCCACTCCATGAGCAATTTCTTCCACTCCACAAACAGAGACTTTCATAGCTTCTTTAAACTTGATGTCTGTTGTCATCTATTCTTCGTCCTTTTGCTCTCGTTGATGTATTTACATATTACTTAGAGAGTCTTCCACACTTCTCTTACAAAATTCATGGGAATGTTATCTCACTCGAATCTCTAGGTTGTGACTAGACGAGGCATGATTTTTTGTTACTTGCTCAATTTGCTCTTGTAGTCTCTTCTAGCCCTCTTCCATGTCCGTGAGCTTATCCAGGATCTTGTCCAATTTAGAATCCCATGAACTGGACTTATCTTGCTGAAATCCTGATAGGTCTCAATGTCCTAAATGAGTACTTGCATTGTTAGGCCAATAAAAATTTCAGTAGTTCTGCCACCCAAGAGTGTACATATTCTAGTAAGGATCATTACTTCCCCAATTATATTGTGTCTCATTATAGTTTGTAAAAGTTCCTTGCTCCCTATAATATCTATCCGCCATCCTTGTTCTTTCCATTTCTTCTTGGTATCTAGCTCTTCATATGTCTCATTCTCACTCTAAGATGTCTTAGTGTGTCTCTTCTTTACGCCCTAAAATTTTTTTAAAACAAAAAATAGTGAAAAAGCCTTAGAATAAATCATTAAACTAATCGTCTCCTCGATAACGGTGCCAAAAACTTGATTGTGGTTTTTCGATGTGTGTAAGTTCTAATGATTAACCTCGATAATCTGCAAGCACACGGGTTGTTGGTGTAGTACTTAAGATGTCGATCCATGAGGAGGGATGATCTAGACCTAAATCTAAGGCCAACATAATTCGTAGAAATTCAAAAGATAGCAAAACTAAAACAAGAATTCAATTCAGTCACGCAATTCAATCCAAAAATCAATTATGAAAATATTAACAATTTAGCTATTGCAACACACTCAAGAAATAACCTAAAGGAATCAATTGAGAGAAAGGGGAATTTTACTTATCTTTAACGCTAACTTAATCGATTATGACTTACCAGATTATTGATTCTAAACGATCCTAAGATTGATTACTCTCTCTCGAGTTATAACTATTAACCTTAAATTATAAACACTAATCATATTATGGAAAATTACAATTTCTCAATTAACAACCTACCAAAAATCCTAATTAGATCTGAAGTTGTGCAATAAACTATTAAGAACCTATGCGAGATCTCTCTTCATACAATTACCGATTTGATTAATTTCTCGTTCTTAGTAAATCACCTAAATCTCATTAGCCTAATTTGACTATTTTTCGTTTGATTCACCCCCTCAGTTTATTACTGAAGTATGCAATCATAGAAATCAATCACAATAAATCTAATAAACATAAAAATAATAAGATTTCATTAAATCAAAGATAAAAACCTGAAGGTGAGTTTAGAACATCTCAACATTCACAATTCCTATCTTTAAACTGCTATTCCTAATTCTATACAAAAATAAAAATGGAAAATAAAAGGAAATACAATCTTGATTGGAGCCAGTAAGTCAATGTCAGCTTCTTCTCCACTTCTCTCTTCCTTCTTCTCTTTCTCAATTTTCAAAAATTCTCTCTAGGGTTTCTCTCAAAAGTGGCTGATGCAAAAGCTTCCCTCCTCTTCTTTGTCTTATTTTTTAAATACCTTTTGTGTTATGAACATCTCTAGGGTTTTTCTAGAGTCCAAAAGGACTAAAAAATCCCTCAAAACTTGATGTTTTTGAGTGTCTGCGCATCTGCCCGAAGCAGGCCACTATCGTGACACTACATTCCACGATCGTGGGCTACATCCAAGCCTTCTGTCATGATCGTGGTAATTCTGGCCCCACATGTAACACCCCAACTCCCACCGAACCCGAACCCGATATCGACGGTGATATCCGAATTCGTGCCCCGCGAGGGTGGCGTGTCACATCACTAAACACATCACTTAACACTGAACAAAAGTCG
>JANIIA010000036.1:183785-223312 GCA_027478495.1 Erythroxylum alaternifolium | reverse complement strand
TGTTGGCTTTGTTGGGGATGCGGAGCTTGGAGAGGATTCTATTGGGAACGTCGTGGATGGTGAGGAAGACGAAAACTAGTAGAAGGATTAGGCCTACTTGAAGAAGAATGTCGCTTACCATCGGATCCATTGGAACTTTGTGACTCTGAGGAAGGACTAGGACTAGGAGACGAGCCCCAGGGTCATATAGTTTTCATCCAATTTTTCGTCAGAATTGGGGGCCGTCGATGCTGTTGACCATCAACTTCGTGACTGCATAAAAGTCAAAAGTCTCCTATTCCCTTTTTTTTTTTTAGGTTTTTAGTTCATGTTCTTATGCTCTTGTATTGTTTTCCAACATGATTTTTTAATGTAATTTTTATAATATATAAATTTCAATTTTTGTGTTATAAATCTAAACTGCAATGATGTAACAATGACAATAAGAAACTATACCGAAAAACATGTCGCAACTCCAGTCTAATCATCAATTGCACCATTTGATCTGTTCGGACAACGTGAAATGGAGAAAACATGATCAAAGAGAGTTTCAATGATTAACTCTTTAATACTTACAGCCCAGCCGTTAATTTTCGTAGCTAAAGACTCAACTAACATAAAGTCAACTCCATGACCTGTCCGCAAAACGGAGTGCATTATGACATATATTACCTCCAAATGTTGGGGTTAAAGCTATTCAAACTTAAACCACAATGAGCAAAACAAATATGAGGACCAACAATCCATGAACAATCCCAAGCAAAACATTTCAAAGAGGAGCTTTTGATCGTCTACTATATTTTATTACATTATCATTCAGCTCTTACTAAAGAGAAGCAAAGATATTACAGGAATGAAATGAGTATTAGAAAGGATAAAAGCCAAGTACATTCCGAATTCTTCAAACACTTTTCGGATTTGGAAGCAACTCGGGAGAGAGACTTGTCACCAGAAACCCACATGAAGTACAGAAAATATGCTGTTCTGAATTTGAAACCGTTAGGTTTCAGCTTATCATTTTAGTACCTCTATTATGGGTTAGATAGATTAGTAAAACAAAAAGGTATGTTAGTAGATGTTTTGTAATCTCTAAATCAGCCAGCGTCGGATATATGACAGTTTCTTGACAAAGTATTAATGCAGTCTCTTATTAACCACCCATCTTTATCAACTGTACTGGAGATTTCAGCAACTTCTTCAAAGTTTCGACAATATTCCGGAATGACGGCCGCTCTGCTGGATCACTGAGGAAAAGAATGAAAATAAAAAAAAATTGAAGGTTAAAGCAACTGTATTTTTCTATGCTTTAAAACACACCAATACAGCAGAGCACACAAAAAAAAGAGACTAGATGATACTTACTCAGCCCAGCAAGACTCCATAAGAGAAGCCAATGCCGGAGAAGCGTTCTGTGGGATAACAAGTCTTCTGTTCTGAAAAGCCACGGCTCCAACTACCTATAAAGGATTCCACCACTTCCATGTTGTCAGAACGGAAAACAAAAATGGCAAGGGAGACTTACAGCTTTAAACCCCGTTTGATGTATAAATTTAAAATGTTCGGTCAACGAAGTGGGCGCTGAGAACAAAGGAGGGGGTGGAGGGCCAAGAACTTAACATTTTGACCTCCATTTACCCTTCCCAAAAAATTCAGATTTTGCACCACCATGGTGCTTTAGCAGTCTATCTCAAAATTTTCAAAGCCTTGAACTAATGGGAATTATGGTGAAGTGGTATTTCCTCTACAACATAATGTGATACTCCAATCAAATGTTCATTACTAAAATAACTTCTTTTAGAGTGGAAGTACACACACGATCAATCTTAAAAAGACTTTAGTTTTTAAGCAATATATCCCAACTCCAATAAGGAACTGAAAGCTGCCAAAAGATCTGAAAGCAGCATTAGTAGTACCTGGGCAGGGCTAAGTCCACTCCAAGGCTGCTGCATGGTCACAAGCTCCCATAGGATGACCCCAAAACTGTAAACATCAGATTTTTCATTCGAGGGCTCTCCTCGAAGAAATTCTGGAGCCATCCACTCAGGCTGAAAATAAAAGCAACAGAGTTACATGCTGATTCATGCACTGCGAAGTAAATTTTCAACCTGCAAGGTATTGGTTGAAATATCTGACCTCTATGGAGTAAAAGAATCGGATTACAGGAAAACAAATTTATTTAAACTAGTTAGGGATCACATAGGTACAAAATGTTTATGGTTAATACAGGAAAATTTTAGCAGAGAACATGCTTATAAGATGAAGGCACAATGTGTAATGTACGTTAACATGTCATGACACATTCTTGAATATGTCATCAAATATATGGTTAACATGCCAGAATTGTGGCATCAAGCACTTAAACAGAACCTAAAGCTAACTAATTCAGCAGTTTGATCATCGTCTACCTAGTAGATATTATGACAGAATGATGACTTACTGTTCCAGCTACCGATTTGGATGGTATAAAAGTGTTTGCCTTGAATCTAGACAACCCAAAGTCACAAACCTGAACAAGACAAACCAGAGTTATTTAGAAGCCTATTGCCTGGAGTCCTAAAACTTCCATAAAATATTCCAACTATTTACCTTCACGGTCCAATTTTTATCAACCAACAAATTTGGGGACTTCAGATCCCAATGCACTATAGGAGGGTTAAGACAATGAAGATAATTGATTCCCCTTGCCTGCTTTCAGTAACAGTAATTTTGTTACAACCGGCATAGATTTAACTAGAAGCCAAATTTAGAATAAAAATGACAATAAAATCAGACCACATCCAAGGCCATGCGTAATCGTCTCCTCTCATCCAGCATTTCTCCTGCAGCAGGTCTGTGTATGAGGCGGTATAGACTACCCCTGTTCAGTCATATAAAAGTTAGAATTCATATCTTAACAACAAAAGACTAAAATATTTTTTGAACAACGGTGGATTATTTACCTAGGAAGATATTCCGTCACAATTGATAGATGTGGACGTTTTGTAACAGCACCCATAAAGAGAACTACATTTGGATGGCGAACACGTTTCATTATTGCAACCTGAAAAGAAACAGTTGTTAATTCAGTACTACAACCATTGCAAAATGTTGCAAGTAGATAATTTTGCTTATAAAAGCTCTCAAGCTCATCAAACATGTCCTGAGATTCACTTCGAAACATGATATTCAACCAGCCATCTTGTCAGCTATGGTCCATCTGTAATTGCTTCGGAAAATCAGGTTCATCTAACATACAAGACAATGTTGCAGCAAGTGACCGCAATCACAGCAGTACTTAGCCACTCTGAGGAAGTAGAGAAAGTACAAAGCTCATGCATGGTGTAATGCTACATATTCAGAAAATCTGACTAGTAACAAAATGCAAATTGAGGTGAACATAACAAAACTTGCAAAAGGAAGGATATTCAGAAAAAACATGGCCACCTATAAGATGTATTCAGGCATTCGTTGTAAACTCAATATTTGAAATAAACATAAAAGAAAAACCAAGCTGTTCTGCGTGTAGAACAATGGCTTATCTTAATATCAGAATTCAGTTTTAACCGAAGCCTCCAACATTCAATGGAGGAGAACTCTGAGAGCTTCGGACTCCGGTCATTGACGACCATAGCCCAACCACCCACATTTGTTGGTGTGAAGCTCCGGACTCCGGTCAAGTGACAAACACACTGTAGCTTTATGAATTTCAGATCTTCTACAGGACATGGAACACTGATGGGATATAAATAAAGAAGTCAATTTTCAAAACAAGCATCACTCTTCTTCTAAGGCAGGATTATGGATCCGGCAAGAAAAATAATTTATCTATTGAGAAAAAAACTTGCACACTGGATGACTTTAATGAGCAGATACCCTCCTAAAATACTAGTGTAAAAAACACGAACCTCTCTTAGAAACTCTCGTAGTTGATCATCTTGAAAATCTTGAACAGTTAAAACCTTGACAGCGACATCCTGGATTGTCACATGAAGAGAGACATAATTGCAAAAACAATCAGACGGTAATGACAACCAAGCGACTTAAGTGAAGAAACAAGCTTTTGTATCTTGTACGCAGACTAGTCATACATTTAAAGAAAAGTATACTAACCGATCCATGCCATTCAGCCCTATGCACTGTCCCAAATGAGCCTGCAAGATAACCATAAAACAAATGAGATAGATATATGCTTGGCACAATTTCCTTTTAAAAAGACCAGTTCTGCCATGACAACAATAACTGATAAAGAGGTGGACGAAGTGTACCAGCACCAACACGCTCCTTGATATGCAAATCATCCCACGCAATCTCAAGCCAATCCATTGCTAGTGAAGGCTCGAGATTAACATATCTTGGGATGGTCACAGTTGGAACTCCAATCTGATGGTCAAGTCTGCTCCCAACATCCTCGAGACGTGACTGACAAAGCAGGTCCCCTTTAATTTGCTTAGCATTACTGATGATTGGACTTCCAGGTACAACAATCTCCTCCTTGTAAGTTTGATGAATGACAACTTGCTCTGCTTCATTTCTAGAACATTCACATACGGGTGGTGCAGAAGTATCAAATGCTTCACCATTCCTCAAATCCAAGGCCATCAGAGACGATTCTTTTTCAAAGCAAGCCTGCTCAGCTGGAAGATGAGTGGGAACTTCTAGATTTTTTGAGTATCTATTTGGCCTTGTTCCTTGGTCTTCCTCTTCACTGCCTGGAAGAGATGATTCTCTTTTATCATATTTGGTTTTCCTTTCGATACAAGTTATTTAGCTGTTCCTTTAACTCATTCAGCTGTCAATCTTGTCTGATGCACAGTGTTTGAAAACAAATTTCCAGAAAATTAACCTGTATCATACCTGAACAAAAAGGTTTTTCAGGAAAAGCAGAACTTTTCGAGTTTAGAATCTGACATGGTGTGCTATCCACATAAGGCCGTTGGAACTCTTGTAGATGTGACATGTTAAAGGGTGAAGGCATTGAAGGGAGAAATCCTCCATTGATTGTGGAATCTGGACCGTGGACATTTCCAGGCTGTCCAACTAGATCAACTACATACTCCCTGTCAAGAAATAAGTGCACAAATAAGAACAACAAAGTTAAGAAAGAAAAGAAGGCAACTAACAGGGTAGTAGGAGAACTGTAGAATCATGCTAACAGCATGTAGTACATTTTGAAGTTCGACAGAATTTAGATTCTCTTTTTAATCCAAATTCTTAGGCTTATACACCAGAAAATATTGGCAATATTACATTCTGAAATCTGAAAAAATGCCAGTCCCGTGGCAACCACACCTAAAATAAATACTCTTCATCGAAAAGTAAACAAAGAGTACCAGTTATTTTTTATTTGACTTTCCAACAATGAAAGTATCCAACCTTGAGAACTGCCTGTCATCTTCAATCTTCACAAGGCAAGAGGACTGGTGATCTGCTACACAATAGCGGCAACCTCGAGCAATCCTACATGGTAGGCCTATGTAATCTGCCAATTTCTGCATTAAGCAAAACTTTATAAGTTATCCTCCATCAGTCTCACCTTGCACCAGAGAGAGTTGATGACTTCAAATATAATAGCTGACAGAATCCACAGTGCATATATTTTACAGAATAATATGAAGGTTAAGATAAAACCAAAACAAAGCAACTAAATTGTGATTAAAAATCTATACATAGTAGGGTTAAAAGAAGTTATAAATTTTCGTAATGGTAGATAATAGAATAGAAGAAGCATCTGACTCCATGCATGCTCCACTTGGCTCGAGAGGCTATAGCTCAGTTGGCAGAGCTCCGCTCTTGCAATTGGGTCATTGCGATTACGGGTTGGATGTCTAATTGTCTTATCGGTAATGATAGTATCTTGTACCTAAAACTTTAAACTCAAAAGTGATCTCGATGATGTCACACAAACTTTTGTCTGTCAGCATAACAAGCTTCAGATATCTCACTGAATGATGAATGTAAAGAGTACCCTCGATAGACTGCTCTATACAAAGTGTGGGTGTCACTTGAAGTTCCTAAATCAGTCGCAATTCTCACTTAAAAACAAAGGCCTCCCGCTTAAACATCCATATATCTTCAAATATGTTCTATGCTATTATTTTACGGGTATCCGGCATATAATCTTACAATTAACATTCACTAATTCACAAGCAAGTGTTTATCCAATTGTAAAAAGCAATTATTAAAAAATAACTGTAAAAATTTGAATTGTTTAACTTTTTTAATTTACTTTACTTTAAAAACTTTTGTTATTAAAAATTGATTGATATATTAATTAACTAACTAGTTTTTAGAAGCTAATCAATTTTTATAAATCAAATAAACTTAATTAGTTTTTAAATAATTTTTTCAACTAAATTCTATTTTTTTAATAGACAAAGATACCAAGATAGTCTTATTCTTTCTTTCTATTTTAAATCATTTAATTTTATTTAATTTTTATTATATAATAATTTTATGATGATCTTATGTTAACCGTTTAATTTAAATGATACCAATTCATACCAATTGAGCTTTGATATACAGTAGAACAGACCTTTATTTGTAGTTATTCAGAAATGGAACAATTCTTAACGAACAAAAATTTGCCCACAAAATAACAAACTAAACTAAATCATCACCTTGAATAGAATAGCACGGTGCCGGCATAGTCCTGCGGATAAGCTTCCAATGGGTATAACAATATATTTATGAAATTCCTTCAATTTCCCGTTGGAAAATTTCCATCGCTTTTGCAGATCACCTTGCTCCACTGGGAAACTCCCTCTAATATTTCAACATCAGAATCAGAATCGAACGCGACGTCCAACGTTCAAATACTAGTTCGATGGAAGAGAAATTTAACATACCCCATGCAAATGGCAACAAGTTGACCCAATTTCTCCACCAAAACTAGCATATTTTCCGATGCACAGTACAATTCTTGAGCCTTATCCTCAAGCTCCTTAAGACGCGAGTCCCCTCGTTTATCCACAAGAACAACCTCCATTGATGTCTCACTCGGTTCAATTTCTTTGAGAGACATCAAAGACGGCAGCCTACTTCCTTCTTCGGGACCATTGCACATGACCCACAAATAAGGATTCATCCCCAAAATGTTATAGAAGCCATCTGATATTTTGTCATGGTACGACAAGCATCCACTAACCTGTAAAGAAAGAAAGAAAAGACTGTAGCCACCAACTTGTATGTCAAGTAATGCGTAAAAAACGAACAATGACGATGTTGGATAAACGATGATAATGTATGAGATTATCGAGTACCCATAGGCGATGTGAAACGTGTTCTGCATCATTAAACTGAGGTCCAACATCAGGCAAGAGCAAAAGCTCACCGGCAAGTCCAGCTTGGAAACTTAGCCTTTTGGCCAAAGTAAGCTGCAAATAATAGCTCTCCTTAGTCCTTATAGCCACGTCATCCTCCGACCTCCTCTCCTGCACCATCACCAACTCTTCCTCTGGCACCACCTCCTCGTGCCTCGCAGTCGTCGCGGTAGACAACCGCGTGGTAGCCGTATCCTTGACATCGATCGAGAAGTTACCGTCCAAAGTAGTCCCCGAGAACAAGCTCCCCGCATAACTACTCCCGCTTGATAACCTCGGCAACGACACTTGGCGGTCAAAATTCCGGTCAGCGTCCCTCTCTTTGACTACCACCTCGGGGACAGCCTGTGGCTCAGGAGGGAGTAAGAGCTCGCGATCGTCGTCAAATGACTGGCGGTGTACCTGCACGTGACTCGATCTCTCCCCTTTTCTTTCGGTTAACCAATTGCAAAAAGCGCCAATTTGCTTCTTCTTTTTGTAGCTATCATCCTCGAACTGTTTCTTCTTTTTCTGAAACTTTTCATCTTCGCTGCTCGTGAAGAGATCAGATACTATAGTATTATTATTATCGGTGGTGGTTGTTGAAGATTTGTTGTTGTTGCCAAACAAGTCTTTTGACGGTGACTTTCGTAGGTCGTTTTCGATGCTTAAGTTATCTTTACTGACGTTCTTCCTCTCCTGGTCCACCAACAGTTGTTTCTTAGATGCATCGAATCCAGACCGATCCGGAAACTGCCTCGGGAAGAAGTAAGTCGTTCGATGAGGCATTTTCTCTTTTCTCTTTTCCTTTCACAGACTTCACGAGATCAACAGCAAACAACACAATCCGCACGAGCACGCCTCCAAACACCTTCTCTCTTCACACGCTCTCTCTCTCTCTCTCTCTCTCTCTCTCGCTTTCTCTTGCTATCAAACCTCCTAGGTCATATTAAAAGCTGCTCGACCGTACAATTCCTGCAAGTCGATCAGATTCAATAATCGAACCAAAAGTTGCTTTAAGCTTTGCGTAAGTGAAGCCAAAAACGATCCGAACCTGGTAGAGGCTCCAATCAATCTTCAAAAACGAGAATATTCCGCGAACACTACTTCAGACGCAGCAGCAGTTGTTAATCAGTGGTTTGGAAAACGGATATAAAACTAAAACCTGCAAGTAATTGATACGTTTGGAAGCAAAGCAACCGTTATTGTTCGCTACGCATTTTGAGGGATAAGAAGGGCGATGGAGATAGTGAGAGAGAAAGAGAGAAGGGCAAGGAAGGAAGGAAGGAAGGAGCTTAAGAGTTAAGAGTGCGTGGTTTCTTTAAGCAAGAAAATGAGGGTGGGAGAAAGAGGCAGCTGAATTCGGTTGGGGTGGGGAAAATTGTAAAAAAAAAAAGGAGTGGTATGGGAAGTGCGTTGCATTGAGACATGGGAGCGGAAGCACACGTAAATTTTACAACGTCAGGCGTTGCGACACGTAAGGCTTTATGGGGGCGTAGGTTTTTTTTTTGAAAGGGGTGGTAATTGACGGATATGAAATGGCGAAAATGCCCTGGTGTTGGCCTCACCTTTTCTATAACGGCATGTGACAGTCGTTAAGAGTGTCATGCTGTGTTTGTCATCTGTTGGCTGTAAAGCAGAGGGATAGAGACAGTGTGGGTTTTTCATGCATTTACTAGGTAGATTATCAGTCGGGTTGCGTGAATGTGAACCCCATTTCTAATTTCCACTTTTGATAGTGTCAGCTTGTGTGGTGTGATTGTGGAGTTGAATTAGAAGAAAGAGCAGTTCATCAGTCAACACCCAGGCAGTTGTTTGTCAAATCGCTCCCTCCCAACCCTGGTCTACAACAATGTTAGATTATATGTATTGGTAAATATATGGTGCAACTGTTTTACATGTGAGTTAGGCTAACAAGGTTGAGGTGTTCTAACTTTAACTGGATATCTTTTGACTTGTTAGCATTTTGGTGCCCGTGCCAAATATAAGCTACAGTAAAAGCCTCCCCTTTCATTTGTTATTTCCCGAGTTTTGTTATAGCCAATGATCTAAATTATAACGGATCAAAAGCTGCAGTTGAATTAATCTAAGCAAAAAGAAAAAAAAAACACTACAAGTTTGTCATGTTGAGTCTCACACATCTATACTATACATAACGGAGTTCGGCTAAGGTGGGGCCACAACGAGTGGAGGTGGAGCACATTTTGTTTAGTTCTTGATTCGCGGGTTTCCTAGTTTCAATAATCACCAAGTTGCAAACATGACGTGACTCACCGGCTTTTGGGGACATCGAAAGGGACTATATACAAGTGTACACAATCGGATATGATGTAGTCACATTTTCTACCTTTTCAAGTACTGGGCAGGAAACATGGGGTTCGGCTCAAGTAACAACGACCCTTACTTCAATCTTATGTAAACTTCCAGAATACCTCAGTCTTTTTCAGTTTCTTTCGTCAAGTTATTACAATTTTAAGCATTAAAGTCGCAATTTTAATTATAATTACGTATTGAGAATTGTGAAAGAATATAATTTTCTTCTTTAGCATATGATTAGCAATAAATATTTATGACAACAAATCAATGAACCAATACCATCATCGCTTTGTACACGACACTATCAGCTGAGTTAACAAATGAAATGAGGCGACCCAGTGAACATGTGGCTTCCCTTTAACGCTGTTATGGATAAATAGAAAATATAGGATCTACTTCTACAAGGTTAGTCCTTTTTTAATTTTACAGGTGATGTGATGCGATGCGAGGTCGATCATGGGCCTCCAAGACATTTTAGTACTCCAATAAGTCATCATCATATATTATACTATAAATTCTGTGGCTTATTTCGCAGTTATGTCATGGTATAGATCGATCATCCGAAATAGAAGCAAACAAGTATAAAACGAAAGGGAAATATTAAGAAATCATTCGGTTGGTGATCAATAACACTGTAGTGGTTTAACATGAGGCTTATTTTGGTCATACGGTGCAAATTACTAGTAATTTGTTTGTTAGTAAGTATTAAATAAATCTTTAATTATTTGCAATAATCTATATATCAAAATTAAAATACCAATTCAAATTAATCTAACGATTTTAAAGCTTAATGATAGCATTATGGCATAACATGGCTTTCCTTTTATGCTTATGTCCATATTCTTCATCCATTCCTTTTTCAGAAACTCATCGTTACGCACGTATTTGAAAGTCACAATACATGAGTAACCCAAACTAGTAAAAAGTTCAAGTTTCCCTTGGATTATTGGTCAGTTTGACAAGATATAACTTGTCAATTCATTTTATTTGGATGGAAAGCAAAACTCTTGTGAACCAATCACCTTCTCTAAACCATCCGATGATGAAGACCATTTCTTTGTAATTGTAGACTTTAACTTTACGTGAAGAACTAGGTGCAAAGTGGCCCCCAGTATGAATAAATGGAATCCTCTTCACAAAAGGCATTCTTAATTTGGAAAATGCCGCCAGTCATCCCATCTCTTTGTCTGTTTCTTTATGTTAATCCCACAATAATATAGTCCAATCTGTGTCTGTTACGACATATCCAAAACCAAAGTTATTATTTCCAACTAGGCATACACTAAGAGTGGTACAAATAATGTTCATCCAGTGGAGTTTGCTATGGCTTAATTAATTTGGTTGGGTGTATTCATCTAATAGGATGCTTTCTTGACTATTCCCAACTATAGAAGCGTCAACCTTTGACAATTTGGCCGGTGATACTGTTTGAGTGTTGCTTATAGTGAACTAAGACACTATTGTCCCCGTACCCTAATCTTTTTTTTTTTAAATTTGTCCATTATGCCTAGTAGCTACTTCTTGTCAGAAGGCACACGGGAATAGCAAAAACAAAAAATGCGTGACCTTGTTAAATTACATGAATGGTAGATGAATAAAGAATCGTGAATTTGGATGTGAGAACTGTTCATAATTCTTAAGACACATCCTTCAGTGATTTATAGTGCTAAATTAATTTTTTGACATTATTTTTATGATAGAATAATTTGAATTACTATTCTTTATGGTAAATATCAAATAGAGAGCACGTAATAATTTAAATTAATTATTAATATAAGTAATAAAAGACCCAAAAAGTTCAAGTTATCGCCATGAAGGATTGACAACTAAACTTGAATTAGGGTAGGAGTAGATAAGTATACATAGTTGGCTGACATGATCTTGTTGAGAGTTGGAAGAGCTGGTGACATCATCTCATCTCTTGTACATGGTAGGGTCGCATTGATGACTCCCATTGTAGATATTACTCAATATTAAGTTGGACAATATCTGATCACAAAAAGGCGACCTGCACGATAAACAAATACATGATGCAGCTACAGAAAGTCACAGGCTTCTAAGAAAAATTAAAGTTAAGGCTTCATCTCCACCTAATTTGGTTGCCGTCCTTTCGTGACTTCCCAGTTCCCAGCACCCACCAGTCTGCAGTATTGCAATTTCAATTTCATGACACATTTTAATATGTTATCCTTTCCACTGTACCACCAATTTCTTCCCTACCAACACTATTTTCTTCTTCTTCGTCGTGAACGATAAACCATGTAATTGCCCCATTCAAATGTTATCTATAAAATGGGAATTGAGTAGGAAAACACACAACAATCAAGGGCTTTAATGTCTTAGGGTTTATGTATAAATGTGATTATTGGCGTTTTTGTTTGATTCACATGAGCGATGCTTTAAACTAGTTTGTATGGATGGAATCCCCTATCACGCAATGCTCGAGTAGTTCTTTCTTTTGCACTTATTATTTTACGATGACCTTGGTGCTGTACATGTTCTAAAAGTAAGAACTCTGTATTATTCTCTTGATGACTTTTAACTTTACGTGTGATGATGGGATTGATACTTAACATTGCTTGGGTCAGCTTGTAAGTCTTATTGGTCCCTGTTACTGTTAGCTGCAAATAAACCAGGAAAAGTGATGTCAGCTTCTTTTGAACCTGGAAAATTTAGGAAAGTGAAGAATGAATTGTGATGTGAAATTCCTGGATTGAATTTATGCTTCGCGACGTCCCACCACGAAGCTAGAACTACATTGTTTGACTGGTTCGTAAAAAAATAAAAAAGAAGAGAAACGGTACGTGCCCTTTTCTTTACTAAACATGCTTATAGAAAGAGGAATAAGTACTAGCAGAACATAAGGAAAACCTTTTCCATATGAAAAAGAAAAAGAAATGGAATGAAGAGTCATTAGGTTACGATTCTCCTAAAAGTCACCTCAACAATACAGATGCATGCATGTCCGTTTTCTTCTTAAACGTCATGTGCGTTCCCTTTCTCATAAAATAAATCTGTTGTCCGAAATGGAACTGTGGGATTCCTTTTATTTTTAACCCTAAGACGATCTAGATCATTCTTTGAGTTTTGTTTTCTATACCTGGTTCTGTTGGTCCTTCACCTGGACTGTTGTGGTGTTTTATTTATCATAGTGATCTTTTAACAATGACTTTTTATAGCACAATGACCTTTTATTACAAGTGAAGAGGGCCTCTGTTTCCTAACTGAGTGTAGGGACCTCCGCTTCCTTGCTCTGCATTATGGAGGTTCACGGAGTTGATATAGCTTGATACTGTTCCTGTGAGTTGCATGGGGAATAAGTTGGGAAATGAAATTCTGATGAGCCTGGTGATGGCTTAATTGTTTAATCCCTTCATAATCAAAAAACAATTTTGAATCAATGTTGATGTTCCTCGGAAATCTAAATCTAAGTTGCAAAATTCAAACATGTTTAAATATATTAGATATTCCTAGCTACTTTGGCTATTTAATTAGTAATTAATGATTCACAGTGGTCTTTTAAAACATAGTGCTCTCTCTTATGAAAAGTTTGTATGACATTATATATGATTATTAAAATTTGTCTAGATGATAATAAGAGTGATGATATGAGGGTAATTCTTGAGAGTATTTTGATTTGGGATGATGAAATTTAGAGTCAATGGTAAGAAGTTAGCCTTTGTTTGACCGATGAAGATGTGGAGATGTCTGATTGAATCTACAGTGACGCAAAGTTATTCTAAAAATAAAATAGAAATTACTGCTTTAGATATTTATAGTATTGTTTGACATTTAGCTAAAATAAAAGAAATTGATGAACAACTAAAAAAAATGAAATAAGACATTAAAATGTTGGTTAGAGAGAAGTATGTTGATGTTAATCAACATCATTGTAAGATTTATTATAATTTTCGATTCTTTATTTATGTTCTATATTGTTGGACAATGGATAAAGTTTTTTTAATATGTCACCAAATTAACTAGTATATATGAAGGTACTTGCACTTCATTTTGTGCAATTTTTTGCTCCATATTCTTGTGATGAATAACCATTATTCTCTATTAGAATAATATAATCATATTAGACACATTTGTTAAAGAACATCTTGGTTTTCAACAAAGTATTCCCTAACAAGCATAACATATATTAAATATGCCTCAATTCTATTGATAAAGATGAAATATAATAAAAAAGAAGTTGATGCTAAATTTTAAAATGGACTATCATGGCCATATTGACATCATTTGATATTATACAACATATGTTTGACTTACTCGATGCATAATTTGTAGGGAAACATCATCTACTATATATTATATACATATTCCTTCACTTGGTTCACAAAATAACTCAAATATAAGATGTAGTCAAATCATAGTACATGATATTCAAATGTTCATAAGTATTAATAACAGTATCTTTCAAATGTTCCCTCTATCAAATTGTTGCACATTGGCTTGAGAAGTGATGTTCTCTTTTTTGTTGTTGAGTGTCCTAATTGTTACTCTTCTTTTGGCTGTTCTAACTTGTACTTATTTTGAAGTGATACTATATTTGTCTTTGAACTTGAGATCTCTTAGTTCAAAAATCAATTTGAATGATCTTCAATCAATATGTTTATATTTTTTGTTATTTATATATGTAGAACTAGAAACTTGTGAACCAACCTATAAATGTAACACTATTAAATAATCTATTGATAAGTTTAATGTAGACAATGAATTTAAGTAAGTACGTGTTAAACTTACATTCCTGTTTATTATGTAAGTATATATTCTTGATTAACTAATAATTTGAATTCCAATTTTTTGAACATAATTTGCTTATTGTCAGTGAATATCGTGAAAAAATTGACCTTATCTTCACTAGTTCTCACTATTTTTCGTACAAACTTTTACAATTCTAAGACTTTTCCTATCCATATCCCAAATCGGAACAAAGACACTTTCTAAGCAACATATTAATATAATTATTTTTATGAAAGAAAGCAATATGTTCTTACCTGTGAATGTGTCTTTATTGGTGTTAGTCTTGTTGCTACTTCTCCAATTCTTAGCCCCTTAGTTGATATTGTTGAGACCTAAAAATAATATGCACCATATTAACATCATAAAAAGATTAGTAACTTGGATAGGTTAATCCAACTGACAAAATTTGTAGGGATTGTTTTTGGATTATAAAGGGAAAGTTTAGAAGTAGTTAATTAACATCAACATGCTTACTAGAAACTTCATTTTCCATTTTTTATCCATGTAGTTCATTAGAACATTTACAAGCATGTAACTAAGTGAGATAGACATAAACTTGTAATTGAGTTGATGATGTTAGATAGAGTTGGCAAAGCTGATGGGCGTATGACTAAGATGACAAAGAGACAGAAGGTGTTAGTGATAATAGAGAGAAAGCCGCCAAACAAGGATAGATATAGAGATATAATATAGAGATAAAGTTAAGTGAAATGGGAGTGATTTTGTGAATTATGAATTAGAATAATCTATAAATTATCGAGAAATATGGATAAGGTTAGTGGACTTTTTTGCCAGTTAGGATGCCCATTTGGCAATTTAGAATGCCTATAAAATAATAAAAATACTAATGTTTCCAATTTTTATTGAACTCAAATGAGAGTTTAGAGCTTTGTAAATTTAGAGTTTAAGTAGAACGTTCTTATAATATTAATATTCTTTTTGAATGCTATCGAACGTTAGGGTTTAAGTTCAATTTTAATCCAACTACTTAAGTTGATATTGTCATTTTTCCTAAATTGTAAAAGGAAAATTAATAAAAATTATTTAGAAGTTCTCATTAAATAATATAAAAGATTAAGATTTTATATATGGACGTGGTCTAAGACATAGTGATGTTGTAGAATGTGTTCCATAATAACACTTCAACTTCAACTAACAAGGGCTCTACTTTGTTATGTTCATGTTTTTTCCTTTCTATATAGATCCTCAAAAGCTACACAGATTGACATATGATTATGTGTTAGGTCATGCTCTTTACTCAAACTTTAACTTTTACAGCTAAAAAGGGACTCACCCATGTGTGAGGTAATATCCATTCTTTTTCATATCTATGAGCAATATGGGCTATAATATAACCTCATTTTAGGCCATATTTAGCCAAGGTAAGTCTTAGATCTCCAAATCTTCCCCAAATTTAGTTTGAACCAAATTAATTAATGTTGGTGCTCTTTTAGATCTAATAAGTCTCCTAAAATAGTTTTTGAAGTGCAATTTGAAACTTGATCAACCCATTCAAAGCCTCTTTAACCTTCTTGCTTCTAAATTTTGTAATGGGTCTATTAAATATATACAAAGAATCCTTTGGAAGCTTATTTAGTTAGATTCACTTCATTTATCCTCTCTTATAAAGGATTCAACCTTAAACCACCACCTACATAAAAAGGAGAAAGATTAGTAACATTAAAGGTAGCACTAAAATTATACTAACTTAGGACCTTTAGCTTACATGTAATATCATTGATCTTCTTAATAAATTGAAGTTAACCATTCCCTCTTTATGAAAACTTAGACCATCTCTATAATAGTGATCTTATACTTTCTTATACGGACCCAAAATCAATTACTGGGATCAAAGATAAATCTTCTTCTACCTTTATTAAATTTGATAACATATTTTCATTCCTATTTTTTATCTGATGCTTTGCATATTCACAAGGTTGTCTCACCATCTTAGCCCTCTTCACTCTATACAGATCTTTTATCAGTATGTAAATGTAATAAATAAGGAGTAGTAGATTAAAACCATAAACTACCTTAAATGGTGAATAATTAGTGGTTGAATGTACATTATTATTATATACAAACTTAACAAATTGTAAGGAATCTTCCCAAGTCTTTCAATTCCTTTTATTGCTAGCACGAAGGAATGTGGTTGAAGTCCTATTTATTATTTCAATTTGACCATAAGTTTGAGGATGATAGTATAAAATGGTAAATTTATTCCTAATTTACCCTAAAAAATTTCTAAAAGTAGCTAAGGAACTATCATTTTACTCACTTATTATACTTCTAGGAGCTCTATATACTTATACTATTTCCCTAAATAATAAATTAACAACATTAATTACATCACTAGTGTTATCACGAGGAATAAAGTATGTCATCTTAGAACATATCAATTACCATAAATATAGAATCTCTATATTTCTTTGAGCTGGGTATTCCTATCATAAAGTCCTTACAAAGATCTACCCATAGTTTATTAGGTAAAGGTAAAGGCGTATATAATATGTCTGGTAAAATCTTTCATATATCAGATACACATTACCAAAGTCATTGCCATCAGATGTAATTCCTTTATATGTTCAAATCCTAATAAGTATGCATTCAAAGAAGTGAGAAGAAAATATATGCTTAATGACACGTGAGAATGTTTCAATGAATTTCATCCACATAGCATGACATTTGCTCTACTTTTTTGCTTGAGGTACTTTAATGATTGATGGTTATAGAATTTTTTTTATTGTCTCTAATGCTCTCACTTAGAGATGGCAGTAGGGCCTAAGCCCTGGTTTAACCTGAAGTTAATGAGCAAGCCTGATTTGAAAAGACTTTGAGTTGGGTTTAGCCTTGAGAGTTCAGCCTAAGGTTTGACCCAAAAAGCTTGAACAGTTTGATTATCTAACCAAAACGATATCATTTTGGATAAGTTTAACCAAAATGACATCATTTTGGTCTTAAAAAATGATGTCATTTTTTGGCAGCCTGCTTAGGCTTTGACCTATTTAGGCTTAAACCTAAGTTTGGGCTGAGCAATGTGAATCCACTAGGCTTCAAATTAGGCTCAGGCTATGTATTCTAAGGGTCAAGCTAGGTTAGGTATAATCCATTGCCATCTCTATGATCACTAATGCCATAGGTCAAATTAGAAATGTAATATTAGAATAATTGTTGGAGACTAAAATGGTGGATATGGGAGCATGATAACTTATATACTCTTCTATATCTCTATGATATATGTGAGCACTTTAGGTAATAATTTAGGTATTTTAAGGATGGCCCATTAAGTTTATCCCTAAAATCGGCTATTAGCCTCTTGTCTTGCTTCAAAACAACTCCAATACCTATTCTTGAGGCATCACACTTAATCTTAAAAGTTTTAGAAAATTCTGATAGCACTAATGCAGGTGATGAATATAAACTTTCTTTAATGACATTAAATTCGTGTTCTTTTTCACTATTCACATGAAATCCCATAAATTTCTTAATAATTTTAGTAAGTAGTGCAATAATTGTATTAAAATCCTTAACAAACCTTCGATACAAACTAGCCCCTTCCTCAATTAAGGATTTAGGTATCAGTCATTCCTTAATTGCTTTTACCTTTTCCTTATTTACCTTGATACCTTTTATACTAATACAACTAAGAAACATAATTTTTTTCATGCGAGAACTACACTTATCATACATTTGTTCTTTTCTTAATACAACGAGCATGCATCTCAAGTGATAAATATGCTCATAAAATATTTTTTATACATTAGAATATTATCAAAGTAAACATCTACAAGTATGTAGACACACACACACACACACACACACACACACAGAATTTATGATTCATAAATCTCGTGAAAATACTAAATGCACTTAAGGACAAATACATAACTAATTACTTATATAACCTATATTTAGTCTTAAAGGTAATTCTCCATTCATCACCTTCTCTCTTTCATATTATGATGATCATCATCATCATCACACCCAGTCCGAATCATGCATTAAAGTGGAGTTTGGGAAAGTCTGATAGTACGCATATGCAAATGTGACAATGAAAAAGTGATGCAGGTTAAAAGAGTATATATGTAGACTGATATGCTAAAATAATAGGTAAATAAAATAAAAATAAAATAAAATAAAATTACTCAATATGAATGAGTAAAATCATGAACAAGATCTTCAAAATTAAAATTAGAATATCAGTCAAAAATTGGAGTTCAGAGCTATTTTTTCTGTTACTTGAAGCCAGAGAGAACCAAAAACCATATTATGATGATATCCATTTTTTAAATCAATATGAGAAAATATATAAAACTTGTGAAATTAATTAAACATATCATCTAACCTAGGGATGAGACCTTAATACTTTGCTGTTATGTTAGTTATAGCTCTGTAATCAACACACATCTATGAAGTATCACCCTTCTTAAGCACTGGAAGTATTGGAAGCATATAAGAACTCATGCTTCTCCTTATATACCTTTTAGCCATCAACTCCTCCACTTGCTTTAGAGCAACCTTTGTCTTCTTAAGGTTGCTCTAATAAGCGAGTTTATTAGAGATAACAACCTTTGATATAGGGTAGATTTGATGTTCGATCTCTCTATTGGATGATAATCCATTAGGAACTTTGTCAATTATCACATCCTCATATTCCTAAAATAAGAAAAGAAAAACAACACTAGGAAGAGAAATGTCGATATTTAAATTAAAATAAGCCTTTTTATATAAAAAGACAATTATAGATTCGTTAGTATAAAACATATGAAGCTATTTTGTCTTCTCAAGATTGACCGTAATTATAAGTGGGTTCTTTAGAGATTACAGTCTTTGGTACAAAGTTGATTTAATGTTCGATCCCTATAATAGATGGTAATCCATTAGGACCATCATGAATTATCACATCCTCATAGTCCTCTTTTGAGCTCTTATCCTCCCTCTCTTTTCCTCTTTTTTTCCTCTTTTTTCTTTGTTATCTATTTTTAACTTCAATTTTTCCTTATAAACCCGCATAGGTGTTAAAGATATAAGAGCAATAAGTTTATTAGATTTTATAAAGATATACATTTTCTTGACGTCACAATGTATCCCTCTTAGATTATATTGCCATAACCTTCCCAATAGATTATATTGCCATAACCTTCCCAATAGTATGTGACTAGCTTGCTTAGGTAGTATATCATATAGAATTTCATCTTTATATCCCTTAGTAAAAAAACCACCAACATTTATTTGTTCACCTTGATCTCTCTATATTCGTTAAGTCACTAGAGTTTGTATGGTTTTAAATGCTTAGTAGATAAACTTAACTTTTCAATTAGAATGTTGTAGCTACATTAGTACAACTCCCACCATCAATAATCATACTATACACACCGTTATGAATATGAAATCTAGTATGAAAGATGTTCTCCTCTGATGCTCTAACTTATCTTCCTTGATTGGATACTTAATACTCTCCTAATAACAAGTAACTCACCCTCAACGACACACTTAAAAATCTTGTCATTAAAATCTTTAGGTGGTAGTATAACTTCTTTTTCATTTAGGTCACTTTGAATCTTTAGCTCTCCATTAACCCTTATGATTATAGCCCTCTTATTTGGGCATAATATGCCCTGTCCCAAAATAATGACAATATTTAACATTTCTATTTTGAGAAGGTTAAAAATCAACCTTGCCTTTCCCTTATATAGACAAATCCTTTGGCTTTAGATAACTTAACTTTAAATTTAAAAGGACCATTATCATCTTTTTTAATCAAGCCTGTAAAAGTTAGCAGTACCAATAGGGTACTTAGATACTCACTTTGTATTTAATTGTCTTGAATTATTTATAGCCATGTACAACATCTTTTTTAACTTTACATAATGATGTAACTATACTACATTAGTGATATCTCCATTCAACCCATTGAGGAACCTCGTCTAGTTGATTATTTGTCCACCTCTATATTGGATCAAATTATGAATACTTCCATCTTTTTATAATAATCCTATATACTTTTTGATCCTTGGGTAAGACTTTTCAATCCCTAATACAAATTTCTATAATAATGGTCTGGCACAAATCTCATTTTTATAAAAGTTTTTAATTCAACCTAAGTATTTATGTATAGATCATAATTCTTAGTATTATTCATCAATTGATCATATCAAAATAAAAAAATTATTACAACCATCTTTACCTTCTTATCCTTCAAATGATTCTGAAAAATTAAAGATTAATTACATCTTTCTCTCCTACTCTAGATAAGCTTTATGATTGTTTCTACCCTCAAAAGAAGATATGATCATCTTGATACTACAAAAATTTTCACTTGGACTTTCTTAAACTTTAGGCTCTCTTCTAGGCCCCCAATCATGCCTAACTTCTCTCTTAAGCCTAAAATATCCTCTTTAATCTTAAATGTTAGATAAACATCATCAATATTTAAATCATTATTCTCTTCACCAACTTTTGTTGAATTTATTTGATTACGCCTAGTATACCTCCTCTAATTACGAATTTAGAGTTACCATCTCCTTTTCAATTTAGCGATCTAATGGGATCGCTTCCGCAACACGTCCTTCACCTTATTATATGTTATGTTCATCCTCTCGAACTCTTGTTACATAGCTTGCATAAAGTACATGTTTTCTTTCTCTTCCTTCGGAGTTGTAACACCTTTAAAAGACAAATTTGAAAGATTCAAGAAAATTTTTAGGAAAAATTTTCTCACACACTCCATTATGTGTATTCTATCAGAAGATGTCAAACAACTTATTACTCTTTAAGTGACTTTTCACAATGGTAATTTGACCCTTTCTTATCTTATCTAATCCTTTGCTTCTTTCATAAGTTCTTTAAAGAGTTAAACAAAATAAAACAAAGATTTCAAACTTAAAATGTCTCAAAAAACTAAAGAACTATTAGTCAAGTAAAGAAATAAGTCAACAATTAAGCAAGAAATAAGGAAGCTTAATGAAACAAGGAGAGTCGCAATAATCCAAACTATATTTAGATTTATTTCTTAATGATTTATTTCTTAATGTACTAGACCTACATAACTTTTTTCTTTTCTTCTATGTGACAAACAAATAGATTTGATTAAATAATAATACAGACAATAGGGTTTAGAACAATTTAATATGAAAGACACAAAATAAGGGATTAAAAAAAGACAATTTGTAGCATAATAAGAAGAGATAAAATAACCCTAAACAAGATGATGACATAATTTATAGAATCAAAACTTTATAGAAAAGAAAAAGATGCAATATAACAAATAAAGAGTCAAAAGGAAAACAAAAATTTAACTAAAAATTTGAATAAAATTTAAATGATAAAAAAGTATAATTATTACTAATTTAAAGCCAGACTTTGATACCAACTAATGTGAAATTATATAGGAATTAAACCATAAGGAAGCCATGAACAGGATTGAGTTATACTAATAAAGCTAAATCATATATATTAAGAACTAATAAGTTAATTATAAAGACCTTACAAGTAAAAAGGGAGATAGAAATGAAATAAATATAAGGTAAATCATTCCCCTTAATATCTACAAAACCAAATAAGGGAAGACCCTATAAGCTACAATAAGGAAGAGTAGGTTGATAGTAGTATCCCAGTTGCCTCTATGAAGGGTAAGGAGCCTAAGACCTTATAGTAGCAGAAAGGGAGATGGAGACCCTAACTAAGGATAAGGAAAGTGACCAGGCTAGTAGTAATATATCTTAACGTTCTGAGCTAAAAGACACGATGGAAAAAAAGAGGTTAAAAAAAGAAGATCTAATAGAAAGAGAAGGAAGCGAGGTCTAGTTCAAAAATCTCCTTCTTAACCACCATAGCAGTATGGAATATAAGGGACTTAAACAGCTTAGGTAAGCAACATGCAATTATTGATTTCATTTTCAAAAATAAAGTGATATACATATGTATCATAGAAACCAAGTTATCATCTGAAAAGCTTTTGAAGCTCAAACTTTTAGGAACTTGGTGGAATTTTGTCTCTAACCATGAACACCATCATTTTGGAAGGGTAATTATTGGCTTTGATACTAGCAGGATCAAGTTGGAATTTGCTCACTCTAATGATCAACATTTGAACGCTAGAATTTATTTTTTTGAGGAAAAGAAAAAGCTTAAGGTAACTTTCATAGCTTAAGGTAACTTTTATCTATGGATCCAAAATCAAAATTCAAACAAAGAATTATAGAAACACTTGTAGACCATTAAACTAAACATACAAAGCCTTTGGAGGGTTATAAGTGATAAAGCAACTAATTTTCAACTATTTCTGGGAAACACTTGATATTGTAAATAACAACATATCAACTCCCTTGTTGCTAAATTACTTTATCTCTCATAACTTTTAGAAGAAATGCTTCAATTTCTCAATGCTTTGGTGAACTCAATTTCTCAACGCTAAGTTGTTGAACCCTAAAAAGTATAGCTAAAAGTTAAAGATCTAGTAATAAAAGCAATGCAAGAATTCTTTAAAATAGGAAAGCTTTTTAAAGTTATCAACGAGATATATATAACTTTGGTACCCAAAAGTCTAAACCCTACTTTTTTTAGGGGAATGCGGACCGATATCCTGCTTTAATTTCATATATATAAAGTTATAGTAAAGATTCTTTCCAAAAGGTTAAGAAAAGCCCTAACTTCCATAATTAACACAACACAGGTGGCTTTTTGGAAACATATAGGAGATAACATCCTATTGTCTTGGGAGTTATTTATAGGTTATTATAGGAAGAAAACACCAAGAAACTATGCTATCGAAATACACTTGTACAAGGCATATGACACCCTGAGCTGGTCCTTTATAGAGCAAATTTTAGAGGTTTTCCATTTTCTTATAAAGTTTATAGACTAGATAAACATCTGTATTACTTCCCAATCTTACTTCATCCTAGTAAATAGAGAGCCTATAAAGATATTCCAGGGAAAGAAAGATATTAGACAAAGGGACCCCTTATCCCCTTATATAGTTGTCCTAATAATGGAAGTACTGGCAAAGTTGCTAAAATGCAACATTAATCAGGACCCTATCTTCTAATATATAGTAGATGTAAGAGATTGAAAATATCACATATGTTATTTGTAGGTGATCTATTAATGTTTGATAAAGCAGATAACAGATCAGTCTTCCTTTTATTAAACGCACTAAAAATTTTTACAAATTTGTCAGGGCTAAGAATCAACAAATAAAAGAGCTACATCCTAATCTCTAAAAGTGAAAAGTATTTATCCTCCTGGTTAAATGCAATTACAAGTTTGCAAGTGAAACAACCCCCTTTCAAATACAGGGGATTACGTATACTCCTAAAAAGATTTTTATTCAAAGAATGTGCTCCCCTTATTGAAAAGGTCCAGAAGAAGCTAAATTCTTGGAACAATCTTCATCTATCTATGATAGGAAGAGTTACTTTAATTAAGCTAGTTATCAACTCTATACATTGGAGCTCTCAATTTTGTTTTGCCAAAGTTTTAATTGGAGCAATAGAAAACTGATGAGGCAATTTCTATGGGCAGGAACAACTAATAGGAGATATAAAGCAAAAGTAGGATAGAAACAAGTTTGCAAAGATAAAGAGGAAGGGGAATTATGAATAATTCCCATTAGCATTAGTAGTAAAGTGGCCATGGGAAAGAGGATATGGAGAAATTAAAAATAAAACAAGGAATCCTTATGAGTTTAATGGATTCATGAATTCTATCTGACAAGGAAAAGTTTTTAGAAAATTGGGATTCCACAAACCAGATCCCATTTCTTCTCAAATCTATTAGAAACTAGGAATGCTATCTTGCAATGCATCAATTGTGAAATTGACAATAGAAATATAGCCTCAATGCTACATGATAATTAGAGTAAGGTGGTAGTATTATTAGTTAATTAAACCTATGCTAACTTCATATAGTAAATTCCTAAAAAAACAAAATTAAAGGATTTATTTAACTATGGATCGGTGGGGAGTTATCTTAGGAGAAGGAATCTGTAATCCCAAACTATAGTCTTTTCCCTAAAAAGGAAGACTCCTACTTTTGGACCTTGCATCCCCTAAAGCAATTCACTAGCTTAACATATAGAAAACACCTAACTAGGGAGGGGGAAAAAGTGACTAGAACAGTATGGTATGAGATTTGAGTCTACCTCTTAAGATATCAATACACATATGGTTCCTATGCTTGGAAAAAAAATCTCAACATTAGACATGCTCACTTTCCTTAATAAGGATAATAATTTTCACCTATGTAGTCCTAGAGCACATATATTTTGATTGTCCCTTCTATAAAACGATATAGTTAGAGATACTACGGAATAGTTAAATTATAATACATCATCTAAGCTTTAAAAGGGTTCTTAAATTGGTATGACAGAAACAAGGTAGCTTGGAAGAGTGATGGAAGCATTATACTTCTTACCTTTGGCATTTGCCCATAGGTGATTTGGAAAGAAAGGACAATTTCATATTCAGAAATCCATAACAAACTGTCCAAGAAATCATGGAAGAGGTATACAGATGGGTTAGGAAATAGATGATAATAAATAAACTAAAGAGAACACAAAATACACAAATCTCTTTGACTTAGGGGATGGAAGAAACAAGAGTGACCAAATAATTGACAAAGAAGGAAAGCATGAAATGTAAGGAAGATGCAATTTACACTACTGATCATGCAATTTCATTTTTAAAGAAAAGAACATACTTAATATATGGAATTAAGTAAGAAACTAAGAATGTTGATTAAAATTGGTGAATGAAATATTGTTAAATTAAAGTTGGGAAATACGATTTTAGTAGCAATGTTTATTAAAATTAGTTAAGAAAACAAAATAATTATAAGCATTACAAATTGAATTGTATAAGTGAACAAAATATATCAGTTTACAATTGAACTATGAGATTACATAAAGGAAATTGTAAACTTATGGTTATGAGTTATGGTTGAAGTTCAATATATTATAATTGTGAGTGTATGTCTTTAGTTTATGGTTGAATGATGTAATCATACAAACTGAGTTATATTATATAAGATGCATATATGTATTATGTAATTGTGTATGTTGAATACTTGAATTGTTGATTTTTTAGTTATTGGTGAATTGTGTTGGATGAAATTGAATTGTATATGATATAATCATATAAAATGAGTAATATTGTATAATATGTTTATATGTATTGTGTAATTATGTATGTTGAATACTTGAAATGTTGGTTTTTGAATTATTGGTGAATTTTGTTGGATGAATTGAATTTTGTATGATGTAATCAATCAAAATGAGTTATATTATATAAGATGTATATGTGTATTGTGTAATTGTGTATATATGTATATGCTTTGGTGTTAGTTTGGGCTTTTGAGTTAAAAAATACATATTTTGTGATAGTAGTTGGTAATGAAATTACTTTTTCTTCATTTTGATATGAAATTAAGTTAATTTTGATATATGTCTTCATTTATTTTTATAGATAAATGGAAGGAAGTTTAAGAACTCTTGATAATTCAACCACTTTAGGAAGAAACATTAATCGAGCTTAGGCTTATGATGGATTAGTTCCCAGAATGAAGAATCATATCATTTGTTTATTTTATAACAAGTATTTAAAATGTGAAAGAATCACCAGATTAAAGAAGCATTTAGTTGAGGTCAAGGTTAACGTAGAGCCTTGTAAAAAAGTAAGCCATGATATGAAATGACAAATGAAGACTTTGCTTGAAGAGTAACAGCACCAGAAAGATAGAAGGAAAAGATTAAATGACAAAATTGGTAGTGAAAGTTCATTTATTGGTGTTCACAATGATAGTAGGAATGTTGAAGGTGGTATTATTCCTATTTAACAAGAAATGAATGTTGCACTTGATCTTAGGAAAAGAAGACAGGTGCCTAAATTTTTTGCACCATTGAACAACTCCTAGAGCTCAATCTTCAATTTGTAATTCTTTACATTTAAGAGGCTTATAATGTGCATATAGCAATGTCTAGATGGTGGTATGATTTAGGTATAATATTCAATGCTTCCCAGTCTTATTATTTTCAACATATGGTAGAAGATATTGGTTTTACAATCTAGGATATAAAACTTCTTCAATTGATGACTACAGAGGTAAACTTTTGAGTAGTTTTGTTTATGAAATTAAAAATTATTTTGATGAAAAAAGAATGACTTGGGCTACTTTTTGGTGTTCAATAATGTGTGATGGTTGGGTAAATAGAAGACATGAGTCCATTATTAATTTTTTGGTTTATTCTACAAAAGGTACAATGTTTTTAAAGTTTATTTATGCATTTTACCTTGTTAGGAATGTTGATACTCAATTTGACATATTCTATGAAGTTGTGAATGAAATTAGTCCATAAAATATTGTTCAATTTATTACTGAAAATGATTCTGCTTATAAAGTGGCTGGAAGAAGACTAAAAAGCAAGTGCAATTCATTTTATTGGACTTCTTGTGATACACATTGCATTGACTTGAAGTTGGAAAATATAGGAGATGCTAGGTATTTTCCTATTATTGATGAGACTGTGTAGAAAGCAAAAAAGATGATCAAATTCTTCCACAATTGTGCATAGATCTTAAATTGAATGAGAAAGAATTTTATCAATAGTAGAAAATTGGGTCGTCCTGTTATTACAAGAATTGCAACAAAATTTTCATCACTCTAGTGTTTTATTATGATGAAGAAATAGATGAGACAAATGTTTACAAGTGATAAGCAGGTTACGTCTCAAAATTTTAGGTCTAATGCTGAATTAGAGGTTTCTAAAATTATACTTGAAGATACTGAATTTTGGTCCTAATGTTAATTTGTCATTCGAGTTTCTAAGCCTTTGGTAAGGGTACTTTGTCTAGCTGATAGTGATGAAAAGGCCACAGTGGGTTATTTTTGTGATGCCATGAAAAGAGCGAAGGAAACAATCAAGGCCAATTTGAAAAATAAGTCTTCTTTGTATACACCTTGTCTTGTAATCATCAATAAGAGATGTACAAGACAACATTACTCTCTGTTATTTACAACAGGGGCATTTTTTAATCCTAGTGTGTTGTCTTTTGAGTATATCAAGTCCAACTTATTGTCCAAGGAAAATTTTGAGCTTGAGTTTCATTCAGATGATAAAGTTGAGGGCTTGTATGTTAAGGGTAGAACTGTTGAAAGAGGGAGAACAATTAAAAAAATCTAGGTCAAAATCTAGGGGACATAATTCCAAAGCCTGTTGATATTGCAAGAAAATTAGGCATGATATTTTTGAGTGTTATAAATTGAAAAATAAAATAAAAGAGTTGAAAAAGAAAAGCAACCTTAAAAACCCACTACTAAAGTTGGTATTATTGACATTGAGTCTGTCGATGATATATTATCGGTTACCTTTTCTAAAAAAAGGAGTACAACTGAGTGGATTTTATATTCTAGTTATACCTACCACATGTCTTTTAACAGAGACTGATTCTCCACTTATGAACCTGTTGACTGTGGAGTTGTCTTGATGGGAAATGACGCTCAATGCAAGATTGTTGGCAAAGGTAGTGTACAGATCAAGACCTATGATGGTTGTATCAGGACATCAATGAATGTGCAACATATTCCTGATTTGAAACATGATCTGATTTCCTTAGGCATCTTGACACTTAGTAGCCTTTATGTCTTGCAAGGATCGAATGTCACAGGTTCAGCCATTGTGTTTAGATCTTCATTGTCTGATAGTGATCTCACTCGTCTACAGCATATATGCTTAGTCCATATGAGTGAGAAAGGTATGAATTTACTAAGCAAGCAAGGAATTTTTAGCGCTAGTAGGGTAGATTGTAATTTTGTGAGCATTGTGTCTTTAGTAAGCAGAAAAAAGTCAGCTTCTCCACTGTTACACATTGTGCCAAAGGTGTCCGTGATTACATTCATTCAGATCTTTGGAAACCTTCTAAAGTTCCCTCTATTAGAGGGAAACATTATATGATGACCTTGATTGATTACTTCTCCCACAAGGTTTGAGTTTATTTCTTAAGGCATAAAAATGAAGCTTTTCTTATTTTTAAGAAGTGGAAACCCTTGTTGAGAACCAAACTGGGAAAAAGGTGAATAAGCTTAGAATAGATAATGGATTAAAGTTCTATGAAATAGATTTTAATAAATTATGTGCTCAAGTTAGAATTGCTAGACACAAGACACTGGTTGGTAAGCCCTAGTAAAATGGTGTTGCAGAATAAATGAACAGGACTCTACTTGAGAGAGCTCGTTGTATGTGCTCTAATGATGGATTATGGCATTGACGTGATCTTTGGAGTGAAGTGGTTTATACAACATGTTATTTGACCAATCACTCCCCACATTAATCTCTTGGTTTCAGAATTCCAGAGGAAGTTTGGTCAGGTAATCCTATTGACTACTCTAATTTAAGAGTTTTTGGATGTCTTACTTATGCACATGTTGACGATGGCAAACTAACACCTAGAGCTAAAAAGTGCATATTTCTTGGTTATGGTTTTAAATCAAAAGGATATCATTTATGTTGACCTGAGTCATGCAAAGTCATCCTTAGCATAGATGTGACATTTAATGAAAATGCATTACTTTCTTCTGGAAAAGATTTTGGTTCTTCTATTGGTTTTGGTGGTCAGTAAGATACTAATAAGAAGGTGTAGTTAGAGGTGAGATCGTCGCCTCCTCCTAATGTTGATGCTCCTAGTTCCTTTGCTACTCAATCTAGTGATGTTGTCATGTTTCGCCTCAACAGGAGCATTCTATCACTACTTTTGTTCTTTCAACAGGAGCATTTTATCAACCGAGATCGACCAAGGAGAATTATCTAAAAGCTTGCAAGATACACTAACAATGATGACCACTTGGTTGCTTATACACTTTCAATTGCTCAAGAAATTCTTGAAGGTATTGAACCTTCCTCTTATTTTGAAGCTATTTCTTATGCTAATTCATCTAAGTGGCTAGTGGCAATGAATGAAGAAATTGAAAGTCTCCATAAGAACGATACTTGGGATTTAAGTGAGCTTCCTAAAGGTAAGCGACCATGGAGTTGTAAATGGATTAACAAGAAGAAAGATGGCATCCTCGGGGTTGAAGAAGTAAGTGGAAAGCACATTTGGTTATTCGTGGTTTTGAACAAAAAGAAGGTATTGATTTTAATGAAATTTCTCTCCTGTTGTTCGTCATACCTTTATTCATGTGCTTCTTGCTCTTGTTGCTCTGTTTAATTTGGAGTTGGAGTAACTTGATATGAAAATTGCTTGTCTACATGGAGAACTCGAGGAAGAGATTTACATAAAGCACCCTGATGGTTTTGTTGTTCCTGGTAAGGAGCATTATGTTTGTCGCTTGAAGAAATATCTTTATGGGCTTAAACAAACTCCAAGGCAATGGTACAAAAGGTTTGATACCTTTATGATCGAGCAAGCCTTTACTAGATGCCAATACAACAATTGCGTCCATTTTTGACAATATGCAGATGGGTCTTTTGTGTACTTGCTGTTATATATTGATGATATGCTCATTGTTTCTCGTGACAAGTCTTTGATCAATAATTTGAAATCTCAACTCAGTAAGGAGTTTGAAAGGAAAGAACTTGGTGTAGCAAAAAAGATTCTCGGCATGGAGATAAAAAAGTATTGACAAAATGGGAAATTGTTTCTATCTCAAAAGAACTATATACAAAAAATTCTTGATAAATTTAACATGAGCTCTTCTAATCCTATCTCGGCGCCTCTCACTGTACATTTCAAGTTATCATATGATCTTTATCCAAAGACAGAGGAAGAAATAGAACGTATGTCGAATGTTCCATATTCTCGTGTTGTTGGTAGTCTTATGTATGTCCTGGTTTGCATTAGACCTAATATGGCATATGCGGTTAGCATGGTGAGCCGTTTTATGCACAATTCTGGAAAGGTTTATTGGGATGCTATCAAATGGATCATTTGATATTTGAAAGGTTCTTTTAATCTTAGCTTGATGTTTGATAGAAGCAAGGCAACATCTAACAATGTTATCGGTTTTGTGGACTCTATTTATGGTGATGAACTTGATAGACGAACGTCTCTCTCTGGTTACATCTTCACTTTATGTTCCAGTGCTATCATTTGGAAATCATCACTACAATCTATAACAACTTTGTCTACTACGGAGGCAGAGTACATTGCAACTGCAAAAGGTGTGAAGGAGGCTACTTGGTTGTGTGGGCTTATTATCGAGCTTGGTGTCACACAGGATACTACTATTATGTTTTCAAATAGCCAGAGTGTTATCCATCTTACTAAGAACGATGCCTATCACTCTAAAATTAAGCATATTAATGTAAAGTATCACATCAGAGACACTATTGCCGCTGGAGAAATTATTGTGAAGAAATTTCACACAACTGAAAATCCTGCGGATCTGTTGACCAAGTTACTACCTATTGCTGAGTTTGAGAATTGCTTAGACTTAGTCGGTGTTGGCAGCATCTAATTACCCTTTGGGGTTTTATATGTCAATGAATAACTCTTAAAATTCGAGTCAAGGTGGAGATTGTTGAGTATATGACTTAAACTCTTGTTCATCAACTTTAAATGATTGAGTATATAACTCAAACTCTTATTCATCAACAATAAATGTTGGCTTATTTACCAAGGAATCTAAGGTCAAACTTCTCAAGACAAATATTTAATGCTCCAATCAATGCAATGTTTTTTGGTGGAAAACTCAACCATTTCTTGACAACTTTGAAGACAAATTGGCTTATTGTGTAAGGAAAAGGTGGTAAGAGTTTGAGCATTATAAATACATCTTAAGCCCCTCCATTTTTCATGCATGTAACGCCAAGAAACTTACAAAAATTCAAAGTTTATCTTCACCATATTAGCTCAAAATTATATTCACTTTTACTTTAGGAGAGAGTTTTGTTTTGTGAGATTATACATAAAATTTATATCCTCATTGTATTTAGAGGATTTAATTTATACTCTTCTCCATTATAGTGAATTTTTTGCTCATCGTCATCTATAAAAGTGGCCCAACTTGGGTAAACCACGTAAATCCTTGTGTCTCATATTTACTACTATTCTTGCTCAAGTTTGTTTTACTTCTTGCTCATCTTGATCTCGATCCAGCTTCCGTTATCGCCTTATATCATAACAAAGTAATTTTGGTTGTTCCATCAATATGGAGTATTGGTTCAAAGAAAATTAACTGTTGACTTGGACGAACGAATACAAGGAGAGGCATATATAGGTGGGATACAGGTGGGGGAGAGGTATAGGTGGAGATCTAGTAGGAGACTCGTGTGGGCAGCAGTGATGGAGTTATTACGGATGCGTTGATGGTAATGAGTGGCAATAGAAAGTGTTTGTGAAAAAAATGAGAAGTTGACAATAGCTAGAGTTCTATTAGTTATATTAGATGGATTAAGGTTAATTTATATTATATATATTAAATTAGATTTATTACATTTAATTAAAATTTATTATATACAATCATAATTAAGAAAATTTATGTTAAAATTAATTAAAATGTGTGAAGTGTTTGCAATATGACATAGTAAGACCCACATGCTTAACAAAAATAATAAGTTTAATGAAACACATAACACTATAAAAGGTATAAATTTGAATCTAATATTTTTACTAAAATACAAGTTGAACCTTAATATTTTGGAATGTTTAAAATAAACTTTAACATATAAAAAATATTCAAATTAAACCTAAAATAGAAGGAAATTTACTTAAAATTAAAATTTTGTTTGTTATGTATCATGTAAAATTAGTTTAATTTTTTATTAGATATATAGTCCTATTCACATATCATATTTAATTTAAATTAAATTAAGTTTATTTTCTTTAATTCTATTAAATTTTTACAAAGCCTAATTTAAACTCTTAATTAACTTAATTTAATTACAATTATCTAAAATTTCGAATATGAATCTCATTAGTCCCTAATGATCCGTAGTTCCCTGTTCAAGAAATAGAGCCCTCTTCTCCAATTTGGAAATCAACCTCCCTTCTCTAATCTAAAAATCGATTTCCAGAATGCACTGTCGTTCTTTTGTTCTGGGGTAATCATCATTGTTATTCGTCGCTTTTTTTCAGAAACATTATTTTGGTTTTTGATTCCAACCCCAATCTAGGCATAAACATGGTTGATTGCAATCCAATGCAGGGATATTATGGCAATTGCAGAAACTGGTTCTGGCAAAACACTAGGCTACTTGATCCCTGCCTGCAAGCTTCTGAGACAACGTCGTAATAATCCTCAAATGGCCCAACTGTCTTGGTGTTGGCTCCAACCAGAGAGCCTGCTACACAAATTGAAGATGAGGTGATAAAGTTTTGCTGCACTTCAAGAGTCTCTTGCACGTGTGTTCTGCATTTTGCATGACTGTTAGTGCTATAGATTTTCTTTCGTCAGAATACTGAACTTTCAAATGAAAGGTCAGTGCTTCTATGGTGGAGACAGATGCTGATTATTGAATATTCAGTGCTTGTATGTTGGAGCTCCGAAGGGTCCTCATCGGAGAGAATTAGAACAAGGAACTGAAAAAATTAGGGTTGATTAGAGTTTATTGAAACTAAATTAAATTAGTTAAGTAATAAAATTTACATATTTAACAAAAATATTAAATTAGTATTATATTAGTATAAGAGATGGATATTTAATTTCGTTCAATTAATATTAATATTACGTTAATATTGATGCAATACGTAATAAATTGTTTAAATTTTTATTCATTTATATTTTAATTTGAATATTTTATAATTATTAAATTTTATTTTCAATATTTTAAAATATTAAAATTTAATTTGTATGTTGATGAAAATATTAAGATAAATTTTACATTTTTTGAATATTAAATTTTAATATAAAGACTAAAAATAAACATACATTTTAAAATAGGTGAAACTTGTTAACCCATTACTTTCTGGTCCTAAATTGAAGCTACTTAAACATAATAAGTTGTCTGCTAAAAGTTGAACCACGAAAGCTGAAAATAAGTACCTAGTCTTGTGCGGACTGAACAAGGACCTAAAGACAGTGAAGAGAGGACAAACAGAATGTCAGTAATTACTAATCCTCGGCACTTTTACCATAACAGGAATGCCAAGAACCAAACATAGCCATGTACGTTTCGACAGTCATTATTGCTGCTTATTCCAAGCTCCACTTTGACATACTTCCATGTCAACACCACACCCAAAAGACTTACCTTTGTCGATTATTCAGCAACGCTCAGTATCCTTTTCTCTAATGCAACTTGTTACCATTGACAGACTGACAGTTCTAGTAATTACGGCGTCCTGTTGCATACTAATTCAATTAAATTAAAGACTCGAGCAGGTTGACGACTGAAAGTGACAGATACATCTAATTGTTACTCTGGCAATTTGTAGCAAGGCTAAATGTAGGTCAGACGACCTTGTTAAGTCGAGTTTGAACAAGAGCAATGAAACTTGTTACTTCTTTTTCTTGTACAAAAAGGGCTACACATAGAGTATCATGATAGAAGTATTTTGTATACTAAGATATATCATCCGAAGCTCTTATGTTGTACATTGAGAGTACAGTCGTCTAAATCTAATGGTAAGTACCAAAGGCAGGATTACCACGTATTGATTATGGCACTATAAATCTGTACATTCTAGAGAACAAGCTGATAGATATTACCAGAAAACCTTCAACTTGACTTAATGCCAACTGACTGCAAACATGCTTCCAAGAGCACTGGGAAACTTAGCGCTCTGCTATTAAAGTTGAATCATCACCATTTGCATAAGGAACACTATTGGCATGTGCATTGGTGGCAGTTCCAGCGTCCGAGTCATTTGCTTCAACTTCAGCCTTATTCAGATTCCAAAAGAAAAATGAAATAAATCATATAAAATAACATGAATATCAACGAAGGTGCGACTGAGGAATCTACCCGCTCAATTGGAATCAGAGAATGATCCTGAGTTTTCTTGGATAACTCTCTCAAAGTACCCTGCAGCGTGGTATTCACAAATTGGACAACAATGCCTTAGTGTTATGAAACCTAATTAAACGTTATCTTTAGCATATCTCTACACCAAGTACAGGGGCACGCAAGTATTCTGAATGATCTTGCAATTCACTGGATGCATTGGTAACACATAATATTATGCGCCCCCCTTGCTTATTAGAACACAGTAAGTGATACAATTCTGGTGAATACCTCTCTTCATCAAGAATGCAGGCTCAACAAATGCTCAAGAAACCAACTTAAATCAGCATTCGGAAGTCAAGCAGAAACCAGTCACATAAAACCTCACTAAGCAAGGTTTAAACAGCATAAGCTTGCCTTAACATGGGTATCTTGTGGTAAACTGGCCTACAACTCAATCTAGCTATTAGTAGGAAATGACAAACAAGCTAGAGTTCGATGGTGCCTACTCGCCAGAATATAAAAAATAATGTTTCTAAGATTCATGACTAGATTTAACTTTGAACCACATGTTGTAAGCTTCATTATTCATTGTTCAAAACTTCCAGTTGAACATATAATTGGACCCACTTATTCAACATATAACATCAATGATTCTACAATTCCTTTGCCTAGCTCGTTCACGGTTAAGTACTTCATTGATCTAATTCCTTGACTACCTTATTCAAGCTGGTCATTTCTGCTGCGTGTATGTAGTCACCATTGAAGGTCTAAAAGATCTCAACTGACTATAAATTTTTACCTCTAAAGCTCTAAAATACCTCAATTGACTAGAAAATTTTACCTCTTGCAATCTTTCAACATTCTTCTTATGTTAAGTAGTATAACTCCTTCACCTACCTTATTCAACACCAATTTTGACCTTAGCATTCGACAAGTATTCATGTGGTAAAGATGGTCTGTGTCAGCAAAGTTGGATCAACATAAATGAAAAAAAAACTCATCAAAATTGAGGTAGAGCAAAAAACACCAAATGAGTGGAAAAATTGCATGGCGCACCTGAATCCCCTTATGTCAATATGAGAAGATGAAGCAAATAAAATTACTCAAACAACTATCAACACGATAACCAAAGCCAAATCCACTCTATGCCAAGAATGTCAATACACAGCAAAAATAACAACCTATACTGCAACTAAATAACCAAAACCAAGCCCCCTCTAGGCCAAGAATAGTTCCTCAAGCAGCATATGGCATAAAAAAGACAACCTCTACAGCTAGTAAAATATAGCTACAACAAAAAGGATATGTACTCACTCTATTTGCCCAGAAAAGCCCACAAGCATTGCATAGAGACCTTGGACCAGCAGGGCCACGACGCATCATTGGGGTGAATTTCGAACTAATGCCACAGTGTGCACAACTAGCCAATGGTGTGACAAACAGGAAAATATAATGAAGGAATTCTTGATAAGAACTAAATGATAGAGAAGATAAGCACCAAAATGCTGACATTAAATAAAAGGACGTAGCATTTCAAACCATAGAGGTTCAGTATTAAACAAAAGAGAGATAACAAGAATTTTGCATTTACAAATTTGCTTTCTTCTCCATCTATGTTCCATTACCTACTTTCCCAGTGCCAAATCTGCTAGATTTCTAGGGAAGACATGATATATTGGGCTATTATCATGCTCTAATATTTGTATATAACTTACAAGGTCTCTTGAGAGCCATCATCTTGCCCTGAATCCTGCGAGCCACTCCATCCATTAGCTCCATCAGCTTTCTTGGAAGAAGTAAACTGACCCTTGTTACGTTGCATCCTGAGGTTCATACATATAAAATTAACAAACTACAATTATGGACAAAGAATACTGTTAGTGGAAGTCTGTCAGTGTCCCCGGGGTACCGTCGTGTCAATCAACCTTGAATTAAATTAGGTAATGTATGAAGTGAAAAACCTTATAGATCATTCTAAACAGTGTTTTTATTTAATTGTTAATGGAAATCTCAGACCCTTTCACCTACAAAGATTTGAACCCTAGTAAGTTGGGAGGTACTATGATGATAAAGTACTCTTACATCCCTGCCATCAGGATAAATAATCAATTGTAATTCTCTAAAATCTTTGATGGGATGCAGAAAGTTTACTTATTTTCTAACGGTAGTCCATTTTAAGTCTGCTTTCAACAAAGCATAACAAGTGGGCCCAAAAGGTTAAGGGTTACGAACAATTACAAACTTTCCATAAAGCACCACAATATTAGTCCGGTGTAACACAGGCTAAAACAAAATATTGCACTTCTCTAAGATAGATGCATAATTATCTGCAGAGATGATGCTCTGCCAACTAAGAAAAATATATTTTTGAGCCAAGAAACCTGTAAATCAAACACCCTCCATCAGACATCAAAAAACAAAATCAACAAGATCCGGATGGATATGCTCCAACGGACCAGATAAACTTCAATTTTTGGCTCCATTATCATTCAATAGCTTCATAGTTTTGAAGTTCAAACAAGACAAGCATAAGGCATAGAAAAAAAATAGAATTCAAGAAAAAGTAGTTGCATGGTATGGCTGGATACTTGTCCCAAAATTGTCATATGAACAAGCACTGCTTCCTAGGTTTCTCTCTACTCAAATTTGTGACTGTGACCTGATAAAAATTTATTTCAATTAGACAGTTTAGGATAAGAATCAATAGCTAGAGTATTATGCAAGCAGTTTCTACATATTTAAAATCTTCAGCAGCAGAATCCTTTATATTTGATTCTTAAGTAACAAAAACAATTATCATAAAACACTTGTTAGAAAAAGTATATGTGCAACTCAAGCAACATCTGCAAGTACATAACCTTGAAGCAGACTATAATCAAAAAATAAACAAACCTTAGTGCTACGTCTTGTCGAACACTATATCTGACTTTTTTATCAAAGCATCTCTCTTTCCTCTTTTGTCGGAATCTATTCAATGAGGCAGCTCTTTGTGGTTGTGAACATCGCCCTGGATAGTCCACAAGCATATCCTACAAAATGATCAGCAAAAGGGCACAAATCTCAGGGCTGTAAACATTAGTATATAGTGTGCCTACTCAGACATACTTCATTGTGTAAAAACTCCCGAAAAATGCATACCCTTTGGCTTTGAGAAGTTGATTCCAATCCATGGGAACCCGAAGATAGTTCACAACCTCCCAATAATAAAAGAACCGCTTGCACCTGAAAAACAATATACAATATCACTCGTTGATATATTCCAAAATGCCACAAGCCGAGCCCTAATTCTCCAATTTAGATGACAGGTAGAGAAAAAGCAACAACCTATTGCAGCTTAAAGCAAATCCAAATTGCATTACGTTGTCATTAATTTCATATTTCAAACTATACTAGGGTCATATAGCCTCCAAACGACCACACATCCAAAATCAAGCAATTGAGCAACCAAAAACACAACACCTTATCAGGAGTGACGGCATCGAACACATAAACTTGGCCTCGAAACGTCAACGTCAGCTGGCTGGAGATGTCGCTCCGTTGTACCGCGAGTTCCGATACGGCGCCACCGTAGACGGAGTCCGGTGATACATCATTAACGACGACGATGCTGCCAGTGGCACCACCATCTTCGTAGCTCATATGATGGTGGTGGTGGTCAATGAAATCGCCGGCGACACCTTCTTCGTCGTCGCCCATGATCGACTGGGGAACGCTTATAGGCTGAGAGTGACCGTACATTGGCAAAACTGGGTAGAGTTCAAATGAATTTGAAGCATTCCAAGGAAAAGATGAGAATACCGATTGGGGAATTGGACGGAAACCCTAACCCTAAGTCAGTGAAAAATAGTTGAGAAATCAGAGCAGCAGAGAACTTGAAGTGTGAGAGAGAGTAAAATGCACCAGCTGTGTTTGTTTTTAACGAGTAAAGAGTGTGTGTGTGTTTTTGTGCAAGTTCGGTTACTTCTGTACGCGATGTTCAATTTAGGATAGAGCCCGACATTGTAATTCGTTTATTACGATACCAGTGTTGTAAATGGTATATCGATACCAATACTAAATATTATTTCAACTAAATTTTAAAAATTATAAAATAGTTCATATTTTTTGAAAAATTATACAACAATCTCTATATTATGATATATAATGATTTATTTATTTATTATGTAATTAATAAGGTCTTATCTCTTATTTCATTTATAATTCAATTCCACCAAAATTTTAACAAATAATTAATATAATTATAGAAACAAAAATTATATATAATTACCTTCATTAAGTCATAATTCAATTCTACAAAAACCCTAACAAATAGTTATTATAAGAGTACCAGCCGGTACTCACAATACCGGAATATATTTGAGGACCAATCTGCCAAAAAAAGAAAACTTAATATCCCCCCGACGCCTCTCGTCTTTCGCCTGCCTCTCATTTTTCAATTTTTGCTCTCTCTCTAACCGACTCACCCTCTCTCTATTGCTCTCGTTGTCCTCTCCTCTACTCCCAACTGTTCGCGGTGCTCTTCGACGATGCTTCACTGCTCCTCCACCACGCGACGTCATCTTTGCCTCTTTAGATGTCTTCCTCCACCACACAACGTCGCATGTCGCCTGTGGCCTGTTGCCACCTCCGCGACGACCACCAACCACCATCGACTCTGCTCTCTAGTCTCCGACGACCACCAAGGCACACTACAAGAATATAACCCAATTTGCGACGTTTTTAAAACGTCGTAGATTACCTTTTGCAACATTTTAAAAAACGTCACAAAAAAGTCCCGGATTGTGGTATAGGCAAAAAGTTTCTGCGACGTTTTAAGGAAAACGTTGCAGAATGTATCAACATTCGGCGACGTTTATGAAAACGTCACGAAAAAGTTGGCCTTTCCACAATGTTTAAATAAAACGTCACAGAATCTTGTGATTCCGCGATGTTTCTGAAATCGTCGCGGAAAGGAAGTTTCCACGACGTTTTAGAAAACATCACGGAATCGTTAATATTCCACGACGTTTTATGAAATGTCGTAGAATGTTGATGAATTTGCGACGTTTTAAAACGTTGCAAACTGCAATAAAAAACGTCGCAGAATGCTATTTACTTGTTTTTTTAATCCGAAAATAAATTTAATTTAATAATTTTCCAATTTTATTAATTTTTAAATCTTATTTATTTAATAAATATTCAATATTATTTAATATTGAATTTTATTTATTTTATATCATTAATAATTTTAATTTATTTAATATTGATTTTCATGAATGCAGACAATTTACTATATTAATTGCAATTTCCAAACATGTCATCATACATTAATTAATATAAAAAGT
>JANIIA010000036.1:37237-68621 GCA_027478495.1 Erythroxylum alaternifolium | reverse complement strand
CTCTAGTTTTGAAAGGAACAAAAATTTTATGTCTCTGTCTCCGGAGTCAGGACAGAAATTGGTGGGGACAGCCAGCAAACAGGTCGGGGACAGAATTTTTCTGTCTCCGTCTTCCGTCCCCACCCATGGGGACAGCAAGCAAACGTAGGGTTAGGGAACAGAAGGAATCTTCTAATAAAATGGGTCCTATTGTATACATAACAAAATATACATGAAAAACTTTTTTCGTTTGACAAGAAAGGTAAAAGGATAAGCTTTCTTAGAACATTTTGAAAGTATTATAATTTAATTTTAACGCTTCAAATTAAACGGTTATAACTTGTATTGTAAATTTTAGCTACAGTATCTTCAACGAAAGTGAACTCTGCTAAAGAAGGGCATACAAGGGTGAGAGAATCGTCAATCTTCTTTATTAAATTTGAAATTCAAAAGCCTCAAGTACTACGACTACCCAATGTAATGTCCGCTCCGCCATAAAAAAAGAGGACATAAATTAAAATTACATTTAAAAAAAAAACATAAACTCTTCTTAGAATAGAGCCACCACCTCCGTTCAAGAAATTTATCCAACACCAGTAAAGCAGAATGGAAGAGTTCATGGATTCAATGCTGTGCGTTCCGGGTTCCAGATTGATTCAATCTGGTTTAGTTGTTACCGATTTCACAGGTTCTTTCAAACTTATCCTCTAGATTGATGCATCAAGAACACCAATCTTATTGTTTTCTAATTTCTGGGATGCAGAGAAACCGGTTATATTTGTGAATTCTGGAGGCGAGGCTCTGCAAAATATGAGAATTGAAGTTGAAGAGGACAGGTGTTTTCAAGGAGGAGATGTTCTAAGGACACATGAAATCATAGCAAATGCCGGTGACTTTCCCTCCTTCTATCAATCAGCTCGGTTTGGTGACTTCTGTTACGAGTTCGTGAACCTATTGGCAGGAGAATATGTTGTTGATCTTCATTTTGCGGAGATAGTCAACACTAATGGGCCTAAAGGAATGAGAGTCTTCGACGTCTTTGTGCAGGAAGAGAAGGCAAGTGTGCACTAGCTTTAGTTTTTCTTTTTTCTTTATTTGATTCTTTAAAAACAATGGGGCTCGTTTTGTTTACTTCGTTTGATTGCAGATTATATCTGAACTTGATATCTATTCGATAATTGGAGCGAACAAGGCGTTGCAGTTAGTAGATTTGACAGTTAATGTTGGGCAGGATGGGGTAATCTGTTTAAGGTTGAAAGGGGTAGTTGGGAGTCCAATAATTAGTGGGATTTGTATAAAGCAGGCAACAGATATGCCAAGTAATTTTCTCTTGTCCAGTTTTGATTTGTTAATCAGTTGTTGAATTTCCAGTCTTTTATTATTCACTCATGTGCTTTATCTGGAAGACAAAGTGGAACAGGAGCATGTTACATGTAATAATTGCGCTGCTGAAATCAAATTTTCATGGGCTGAGGTTAGATGCATTTTGGATATATTCTAGGTCTCGAATGATTTTGAATTTTCACTTATCTGGGGTCGATTTTGATGGTCTGCAGAGTAAATCTATGAGAATGAATTATTTGGCCAAGTATGAAAAGAGGATAGAAGAACTGAAGGCTCAGTATCAGCTAAAAGCAGATGAATGCTATGAGGCCTGGATGTCACTTACAGCAGCAAACCAGCAGCTAGAGAAGGTTAGCATGGAACTCGACAATAGGTTCTTTGAAAATATGTGCTTAGGTAAGGTAGACACAACTGGGTTTGAGACTCATGATTACAAGTCAGACTCAAACTGATCTAGATTGATTTCTTTAGATCAAGCTCTGCAAAAACAAACAGTAAAGCTAAGGAACATTTCAAGTCAACATGAACAAAGTAAAGAACAATGGGCCACCTCCATCAACAGATTAGAATATAAAATAAAGGTACTTGCCATCTATGTGTCTTCATGATAGGCATGTGGTTTATGATACTAAAGTTATTCTCTGATATGTTTCAGATGATGAAGATCAAACAATCTCTTCTGTCCAGTGAAGCTCGTGAATGTGCCAGTTCAATCCCAGAATTGAATAAGATGATATTTGCTGCCCAAGCATTGGGTAAGTTTGTAGAATTGCTTTAGTCAATTATTTAAGGGAACATTGATCTCATTGCCTAAAATGTAGTTACCCAGTATCGCAATCTCAAGTTGAAGTTCAATGATGAACAAGTAAAGAGAAAGGAGCTTTACAACCAATTGCAGGAATCAAAAGGTGTATATCATGTTGCAACATACCTTTAAGTTATATAATGTTGGATCCTAGTCCAATCAAGTTTATTCTGTCTCAGGGAATATCAGAGTGTTCTGCAGGTGTCGACCATTGACCAAAGAGGAGATATCAGCTGGATATCATATGGTGGTAGACTTAAGCACTGCTAAGGATGGGGATCTTGGGGTACTCACAAGCAGTACTACAAAGAAAATGTTCAAATTTGATCGAGTTTTCACCCCTAAGGATAATCAAGGCATGCACTGCTTAAACCATCATAAAAACAAGCTGCAATATTTTCATTCAGCTAATTGTGCAAAGTCCTCAATTGATAATGCGATAATATGGTTTAATTAGCTATCCATTCCATCTACAATTTCTTCAGCCTATCGAGTATTACTTTCCACTTTTGTAGTTAGCCAATGCTCAATGGTTAAGTGTTGTTCTAATCATCATTATCTAGGAACCACACCTTTTTCCGTTTATTTTCTGAAAGTTTTCATTTATTTTTAGCAGTTTCTTATTCATGTTCAGTAAATTTGACAATTAGCATATTGACAATGTTTTTCAATGAAGAAGAGAATCAATGATCGTGTTTTTGCAAAATCTGATGATCAGTTTCCGGATGTTATCCTTGTGCTCTGAGTGAATTGTAGTTTGTTTAGTTCTGAAAACAGTCAAGTCCAAATTGAAATCTCAACAGATGATCTAATTTTTTTTTGTAATTAAAAAAGCAGATGATCTAATATTCTCATTCGGGAAGAACGGTTATTGTGTTTTTACTTGAATTTCTACTTGAACAGTTGATGTCTTTGCCGAAGCTTCTTCGATGGTAGTCTCAGTCTTAGATGGCTACAATGTTTGCATCTTTGCATATGGTCAAACTGGCACGGGAAAGACTTTTACTATGGAGGGTACACCACATGATAGAGGAGTCAATTACCGAACTTTGCAACAGATATTTAAAATTGTTGGAGAAAGGGAAGAAACTATCATATATGATATCTCTGTCAGTGTGCTTGAGGTTTACAATGAGCAAATCAGAGATTTGCTTGCCTTGTCACGCACAGGAAAGAGGTGGAATTACTATCCTACTCGTTCACCTATGCAGAAAATTTTTATCCGCATGTCTTTTAAATGGAGGCCATGCTATCTGAATTTGGATGTTAGAAGCAATTATCACTCGTTTTTCTGGCTATGAATATTCAACGTTCAATTGATTTTAATACTTAATATTAAACTCTAGGTTGGAGATAAAGCAAGTTTCTGAAGGGGTCCATCATGTACCAGGGATAGTTGAAGCAAAAGTCGAGAATATTGAAGAGTTCTGGGATGTTCTGCAGGTTGGAAGTAAGGCAAGAGTTGTAGGATCAAATAATGTTAATGAACACAGTAGTCGATCCCACTGGTTAGTGCAAACTCAGAATTCCTTGAGTTAGATATTCTTGTCAATATTTTTTACTTGTTGATTTTATTGCCTGAATTAAAGCTTAAACTTGCTTTTTAATTTTAACATTTCTGAGATTAGTATGATCTGCACAATGGTGAGAGCAAAGAATTTGATCAATGGTGAGTGCACCAGTAGCAAGCTATGGCTTGTGGATCTGGCAGGCAGTGAGAGACTAGCAAAAACTGAAGTTCAGGGGGAAAGGCTCAAGGAAGCTCAAAATATTAACAGATCGCTTTCAGCTCTTGGTGATGTGATTTCTGCTTTGGCAACTAAAAGCAATCACATTCCATACAGGTCCTCATCATATTAGCACATAACATGTTAACCTGATTTGCTTGTACAGTTTTTAACTTCTTCAAATGGCCTTTACAGGAACTCAAAACTCACACATTTGCTTCAGGATGCGTTAGGTTAGTAGCTCTTCTTGAAAATAATTTTCCTTTTTGTCGCTCGAGATTATATCAGCTAAACAACTTTCAAATTGTAAAATCTGCCATTTTGATTATGGACTCCTTGTGAGAAAAGGAAAACACTTCAAAAAGGTACCAATCTGATTGACACTAAATTATCCAGTTTTGTGATCTTAGCAAATCAATTTGAACAGCAACAACTCAAGTAAGTGGAACTTCAATTCAATACGAATACTTATTTTGTATGCTTCACTCCACAAACTACAGGGGGTGCTTCAAAAACCTTAATGTTTGTGCAAATCAGCCCTTCGGTCCATGATCTAAGCGAGACTCTTAGTTCTTTAAACTTTGCTACAAGAGTTCGAGGGGTTGAGCTAGGCCCTCCTAAGAAACAGATCGATATGTGTGAGCTTCAAAAGCTGAAGCTAATGGTAAGCTCGTTGGTACCTGTTAAGTATCCTTTCCTTCAAAAGGTAAATAAACTAAATCTTCAGTTTGTGCATCTTCTATATCCTGTGAAGCATGAGAAAGCAAAACAAGATTTGAGATGCAAAGATGATGCATTAAGCAAGCTAGAAGACAGTTTTCAAAACCTAGAAGCTAAATCCACAGGAAAGGATCAGATATGCAGAAACCAGCAGGAAAAGATAAATGAACTTGAAAATCTACTAGCGTCAAGAACAGAGCTGTGCAGACGCCTGGGTAAGCAGTTATCCCAACTTTCAGAAGAAATGAGGGGGAAAGAAGAAACTTGCTCTAATTTCCAGCACAAGGTTGGTTCCAGAGAATAATTTCTTTATTAGGTTGATCAAGCTTATTTTTCTCTGATCAAATATTACAACTCTTCCCAAGGTCAAGGAACTTGAGAACAAGCTGAAAGAGCAGCAACAAGCCAAGTCCATGAATCTTCAATACAAGGTTTCTTTTTTATCACTGTTTCTGTCCAGATGGATAGTTTTCGGATTCAACGTCTTCAAATTGATTTTCATATCACCGAAATGGATCTGGTAAACAATGTCAATGGGCATAACGTGGAAGTTTAGTTGCTTGAATGCTAATTATTCTCTCATGCACTCAGGTCAAGGAACTAGAGAACAGAGAGAGGTCAAAGGAGTTTGAACTTCATACAGGGGTACTCCAGCATAAGGTGATCTTAACTATGGTTACTGTTAAAGTATCTTAGTGTTTTACCTTTGTCTCGTTACCCATCTCTTCAAGTAATGGTTGAACTAGTGTTGTAGATTTTACTTTGTAGCTAGAATGTTCCCTTGGTTGCCTCTGGCAATTAGGCTTTACGTTCTTTTTCACATTTACTTGTTCAGCTTATAAACATTAAACCATATTATAAGGAACAAAATGATGAGCAAGTTTTGGCACAGGTCAGGGAACTTGAAAACAAGCTGATGTGTGAAAGAGAGAATTCAGAACCCCGATTTCTTCATCAAAAGGTCTTCTCAGTGCTCGTATTGTTTAGAATAAATAGCGTGATATCTGCCATAGTAGGACGTACTGATTTTTGTTACCTCCATATATGGTGTATTACAGATCAAAGTGCTTGAAGAAAAGCTCATACAGTACGAAAGTCATGGACGAGAAAGCATACAAAGACTAAACTCCAGCGAGATGTTAAGAGCTACGCCGGTGGAAAGAAAAGTAATGACAACTCTATGCGACATTGATCCACCGAGTCAAAGGAGTTTAAATTCCAATAACCGAACCGTAGACCAGTGTTCCGTTTTGCTCAAGGGAACAGACTCACTGCGTGAGATTAGGAGAAAGAGAGACATCCAAAGCAAAGGGACGGAGAATAACAAAATTTCATTTCCAACTCCTTTATCTGAGAAGAAGTCTGAGTCGAAGGGATCCAGAGGTTTAGAAAGAATTACAAGAAATAGAAACAACGGAATCAATAGAGATCAACAGGTGTCAGGTGCCAAAGACAATAATAGACTCAAAATTTGGTTAAGGTGAAGGTTAGGTGACAACTCACGGTGTTTAGTAAATAGCACAAGGGTTAATTACTATGATAATTCAATTGCATTAAAGGTCCTTTATTCTATTCTGCTTTTTCTATTTGATCTAAAGCAGAAGAGCTAATTACTGTACTGCTGCTGAGTTGATTACTATTTTGAGGTGTAAAAATTTTCCCAGTCAACTCCTATTGGTTTCTACAAACTTTTAAAAATTCATATAACGTCGCAGTAAGTAGGAAACTTGTGAGAGGAACGGGGGGTATAGTGGCGAAGTAAGAATGAACAAGAAAACAGCGTACACTGGCAAATTTTAAAACTGCCAGAAGCATTTCCATAACCATTGTAAGGACTGTACAGTACTATTAACATTTGTCAACTCAATATCTGATAGCCATCCTTTTTCTGTCAAGATAAGCCTGTGAAGTTTTATCCATTACTATATCTACATGACTAAAAATGGAACTCAGCCGAACCCAAATCCTTCATTGCCTTCATGAATGGCAAGCAGCAACCTCTCTTCCAAACATTGCTTGGAAGGATACTCCGGTAGATCCAACTGATTGAAGCTGCAAAAGCCAGTTGACAGAAAGTTAGCGATCAACAGACATAAAAACTCCATCTGAACAGGACAGGGGATAGCCACTAGATGCCAGTCTGGAAACAAAGAGATGATAAATATAACATTACCAAGTATGAGCAGAAGGCAAGTGATCTGGGCTCCCATAAGCCTTGTGTATTTGAAATTTCTGTGAACCTGAGATTCCCTGTAGTGCACTAAATCCTTCAAGAGGCACCTATAAAATAGCAAGGGCACTCAGATCGCTACAAATATGATCCAAATACAAAAACCAGCTTCCTCATTCAACAATGACAGAGAACTAATTTAATAACGTTAGCATTTCAGATAACATGTACTAATGATTGATCTATACACTATTTGCTGGTTGTTAAATTCATTTTATTAGATACAAGTTGTATACAAGCTTAACATGATTCCCTTCTCAAACGAGACACAGAGCAAATGGAAGTAGTAAAAACAAATAAAAATACCTTAGAGGTTCCAGTCACAAACTGAAGAAGGCGAGCCTTGTCCTCCTTGCTGAGTCCCTGAACAGCCTCCCAAAACCATTGTATGACAGGAGATGCAGCACTGTATCCAGAATACTCTGTATTGGCCCTAAGGTCGTCCACTATAAAACAAATGACGATAAAATTTAGCAACTACTCAAAAATGTTTCATGCAATAATGGACCAAGAGATTGGGGGTCATTAAATGATATATAAAACACTGACACTCACAATCAATATCCGGAAGCCCACTAATCAACAGCTCCAATTCCTTGTCATTAAAAATTGATATCAACTCCTTAGGAATTAATTCCTCGAATCCTTCCATAAAGGCAGTTATTTGAGGACGAATTGCAGTTGTCAACCGATGCTCAGTAACTAAATCAACATACTGGTGCTTATTGTCATCAGTAACTTTAATATTACGTCCTCCAGGAATCAGTTCATAGTCAGTTACCTGTACCATGATGAAACAAACGCCATTACAGCAAATTTTTAAAGAAACTCAGGAGTCACATAAGTAATTGAAGAAATCATACCTCATTCCTTTCATAAAGTATGAGCTTCTCCTCATCAGCATCAATACTGAAGGTCAGGTGCAATACGTCACTTATATCATTCTGGCAAAGTAAATAAATGACAAGTAAGTCGATCTTGCCAGTGGAATATCTAAGAAAAGGGCTAGAGAGATAGAGACATATGTAAGGAAAAGTATTGTACCTCAAGCATCCATTTCAGGTTTTTGAAGTAATCAGGATCAATAGCTTCAACATCATGATATGTAACTTTGACTCCTAGAATGTGCTTGTAAAAAGATCGGGTAAAATGGACATCTAAAAGTTGCCCATCGAAAAGTGCTTTACCAACCTGAAAATGGTAATTTAATAACCAATCAATAATCCAACAAGCTTTCTAATGTTAACTGAATCCTAATAGGAGCTGCAATTAACAAAGAAAAAAAGCATCCGTATGGAACTCACAACTCTTCCAACAAACTTGAAGTATGAAAGATGTTCTGTTTGGTACACAGAGTTCGGGTTAGGCTGGAATGTGGATTCATTGCCCACTGTTGTGAAGAGAAGTGCTCCCTTGTCAAAAATGACCCTTGACAACAACTGATACCATTCCCTTGTAAGCCCACCAGCATCAATACCTTCCTCTCCTTGAAAGTGAACTGTCAATCGCCCTTTTAACTCTGTTCTTGACCTCATGCGAAGCTGATTATATGAATCCTCTAGAATGTAAGCTCTTCTCACAGAAATCCTTAAAGGACTGTGATGATGATGATCATGTTGATGCTTTATTTTTGATCTGAAGTGGGCACGTTTATTATCAAAATCAACAAATCGAGGAACTTTCAGCATTAGTGAGAAAGACTTCTCAAGCAACCCAGGATTCTGACGGATGAAAGCATTAAGCAGCTTCCTGTGTTTCTCAGAGAACCTCACAAAAGCAATATGCTTTTCATCACCTTTCGATACAGACCCAGAGGTTTTCTGCTGTGCAGTTGATGTGCTTGCATCCTCAACTTCAGAAACTGCACTACCATAGTCATGACTAGAACCTGGTTGCGCAGGATGCAACTTCTCACACATCACAAAGAAGGACTCTATGTATGGCAAGATATTTTGAGAACCTGCAGGAAGTGGAGGTGTCATCCCAGATGGTTTTGATGTGGAAGCTCTCGGAGGAAATAGCACATCAGGTGCAGAGTCTGAATAACTCTCTATTTTGCTTATGCAAGAGCTAAGCTCCAGCCACAAAGGCTCTAAAGCTGCGTTGATGTCAGACACCTGTAAAAGAGCAGTACTATGTTCTTTTTCCTGAAGTATATGCTGGTCCTTCTCTTTCTCAATCAGTGATACAACAAGAGAGCTCAATGCCTGAAGAACCCTTAAAATTGCTGCCCCATCGGACGATGTTGTACTAAGGAGTGCTTTGAGCTCTTCACCAAATACACGTAGTTCATGCATAGCAGACTTGGTTAAGTTTTGCACAGCATCAGCCAGTTCACTAATAAAGAGTCGACAATGAATTGGTGCAATAGCAACCAATTTCTTCATCACCTCTGCCACAAGAGTGTATGCATTATCTGACAAACTGCAGAAAACATGGTAAGATGAAGATAGACTATAAAATCCAAAAGGATGACACAGAACAACACAGAATATAATAAATGGCTGTTCAAAAGCATTTAGCAGGCAATTATTATTTGTCGACAAAATTCTTCTTGATCCAGAAGCAAAATGTATGCAACAAGAGATTGAATCTTCCAATTCAGTCCAAAAACAGAAAGGGAAAAAAATAGTTCATTTGTTCATGAATGTCACATCATATCTAATGGTACTATTAGTACAATCCTGAACTGGAAACTATAAAGAAAACACATGCAAAACAGAGAGTTAAAACAGTCATGCAATGCTGGCAGTTTGAAGATTTGTTATACCCTTCCCGTGCAAGCAATGAACATAGAAGTCTAAGCTCTGCTTGTGGCAGGTTAAGCAGTATACTTTGAGTATCACATTCATCACTTGTGCCAGAAACCATTTGTTTGGAAGAATCAAATGCTGTGGATGAGGAACCAGCAATCCCTAAGGATGCAGCACCAGCTTCGCCACTAGTATCAGCACTTGATGAGGAAATCTGAGCTGCAGCGGCAGTAGCTGTTCTAGATTTTTCTAAAGAAGTACACTTACTTTCGGTGTTGTCAATGATAACCTCTAACAAGTTAAGAAGCTGCCAAATAAGCAGAAATTAGAACTAAATTCTCTCTACTACTCATGAAGCCAAAAGCAGTTAATAACAAATAACAGCATCATTCTATGTAATATCACCTGTTCGAGATGTGCTATGCTCCGCAAATAAAGAGGTTGATTCAAGAGGCTCAAAAGTAAGGAAATAGATACACATTCCTCCCCATGCCACACACCACCAACTTCATGACCTTCAACAAACATTTCAGCTTTGCCACTTGTTTGATCAATAATTTGATTCTCCAATCGCTTTGGAAGCGGCAGTCTAACCTGCAGCAAAATTTTTGCTACACTAGGATGATTACGTGCCAAGTAAGTCAGCATCTCAAGAATTCGACGAGATAGCAACGGTGGCACCCCTGCAAAGAAACCACAACACGTAATCATTCGCACAAGATTCATTCCAAGGGGAAAATAAACAAACCACCCTTCATGTTAAGAATATCAGATGACAAATTTTTAACTGTGAATGAAAAAAAAAAGAAAAATCCCAACATTTCTGCAAAATTTCCATAACAATATACTAGAAAATGAGCTTGTTGGAATAAATTCTTGAAATCTTGAATTGGATTGTCAAATTAGCCAGCTAAGAATTTCCAAGCTCCAAAATCCATGTCAAAGATCCCAAGAGCAATAGAACTTAGACGTTGTAGACTATTGTCATCTGCTTATAAACACATTACATCTTTGTCTGATTAATGTCAGATGTACCCACTATTGGTAACAAGTAATTAAATTCCTGAAGATCAGAAAACCAAATACTAAATTTACCATCATATGACTGCGGACGGGAGTACATCACATTATTTTGGCAAGCATACAGGCGATATGATGGTACAGCAGCATTTAGAATACCCATGGGCTTCCTTGTATCAAGCATCAGCATATCCATCAATATTTTTACAAGAGTCGTTCTGGTTTCACCATGAGCACACAAATTGAGAAGAAGCCTCTGCAATGGACCTTTATACAATGGCTGGAAATTCATCCCCATCAACATATTATTCAAAAAAGAAGAATGGACAAAAGGAAAAAACATGTTGATAAATGAATACCTGAACTATTCGAAGCACCCGAATCATTGCTTGTAGAGATTCTCGCTCAACTAAAGGAGCCCCATCAGCTTCAACTAGCTTAGCAGTAATTGACCTACGTGAGGCAATACCAGTTCTGTCTAAATTGTATCCGATACCTTCACCTCGTCGAGACGACTCTGCCCTACGACTTCTTGGGTACATGCCAAAGAGAGTACGGTTGTGGTAACGATGTGCAAATCTTTCCCTCAACATATTAGCCTCCGCAACTAGAGCAGGCGTTAGATTGGCAAGAATAGCGTCAGATGATGTGAGGAGAACCTGAAGAAGGCAATAGTCAGAAGAGGTACACATCTATATGTATATTTCAAACTCTGCACCAACGCAGTAGAGGAAAGAATCTACCTCTTCACGAAGATCTGATGGAAACGTTGCAATGATGGAGACTGTATCCATTTCCACAGGTTGTCCTTCAAGTTCGTGAGACTGTTGAACCCTTTGTGCTTGTTGCTGTGCTAAGACTTCTGCCCTGATATCTGGAGGAAGGGCTGCAAGAAACTCTGGATCAATATCACCAGTATTTTGAGGTTCAGAATTTGACGGTTGAGTCACTTGACCCTGTTGAGCAGAAAGTACTTCAGCACGCAATTCTTCTGGAAGGGCATCCAAGAATGCAGGATCAATTGGTCCAGAACTTGCTTCTCCTCCAATTTGTTCCTCCACCACTGGACTGTCTTGCTCAGCTTCCCTGCTAGAGTTCTCTGAAACTTCAGTGACACTATGTAGGGATGCATCTCTTGCATTAATAGATGAAGAATTCCCAAAAGAAGCATTAGATCTTCTTGCCCTTATTACTTGTTGCTCCGTAGGGATTCTATCTGCTGAACCTTGTCTCTCTCCACCATCATCATGACCATCAGCACTTCCTATTTCAACGTCTAAACTGCGAAGGCTTTCTCCCAAGGTTGCCCCACTACCACTACTTTCCTGGCTTATTGCTTCAACATCACGGACAGTTGAGTCATTCTGTTCAAATTGCATTTCAACAGAATGTGACGGGGGATCACTTGTCGCTTGCCTCCTCTCAGCATTGCCAGACCCATCAATTGCTGCAGAAGGAGGTGTGTTGCTTGTATCATGACTCATATTGTTCTCAACAGAATTGCCAGTATGTGTACCAGCTCCTGGCTCCTGTAGCTGGCTAGGATCACCATTTGTTTTAGGTTCCACCACTGGTGTATTCTGGTCAGAAGATTTTTCAGGCGTTGGTTGCCTCAATTGGGAAACAAACAACTCTTCAAGACCTGGAGGTACAGATGCATTTGATCCACCGCTTTGATGGTTATCATCCATCCATAGGTTCAACCGATGACCACGACGCCCATTCCTCAATGAACGAAAAATAGAATCCAACTCCAAGTTCCTATCTGGAAAAACCATATGCAGGCATTCTCTTAAAAATTGGAAACAAAAAAGATGAAAAGTAAAAATTGGAAACAAAAAAGATGAAAAGTAAGAGCTGTATGCACATTCTAAAATCAAGCGATCTTGTGTATGTCATCACTTGTACACAAAAAGTGAGGTTGAAAGCCCTATGAAGTACAAAATTTCAGTGACCAAAGAAATCACCTGATTGTCTAGACATACTTGAATGCTGTGAGGAAGGTCCAACTAAAAGGGGGTGGCGTGAGGGTGCACTAATATCACCACTCCTGCCAAGAAGATTGTAGATGGATGTAGTCCGCCCTTGACGTCTAGAACCAAAAACTTCAACAGGCATCATATGAAGGGCTTCATTAGGAAAGCTATTGTCTCTACCAAAAACCTCAATATGGTCAAAAACATTTATCCCATTGATTCCCTCTTCCAGCCTAAGTATGACACCATCCTGATCTTCCTCCTCATCCTCATCATCTTCCTCCAACACTTCTTCATCAAATTCATCATCCTCAATGTCATGATCATCTTGATCAGTGTCAGGGTGTGGCAAATGATGAACTTCGTCTTCCTCAAGATCATTGTGCTCCTCGTCATCTTCATCATGGTCATCATCATCATCATCTACTTCATCCCCATCATCCCCAGACATGTCTTCATCTTCATCTTCATCAAGATTTTCTTGTTCATGAGGTTGGATTTCAAACCGTATTTCAACATTTCCAATGCCGTTTTCGAGACCCCTTGCATCCTCAGAAGTTTCCTGCATAAAGTCATCCTCAGTAGCAGGAGCAAAACCTCCATCAAGATCTTGGTCATGCTCCATATCATCTGTAACAGCTTCAGCTCGACCATAATCTTGAACTGCGTTAAATGGTTCATCATTGTCAGCAGAAATTGGATTATGATTGGACTGGGATACCATTTCCCTAGACTGGGATGTGTCAACAGCATTATCTGTTCTTCCAGATTGACGTTGTGCAGAATGTTTTGCCAAATTCTCACCCTTCCCTGCATTAGAGTCTGCAGAGTTCACATGCTCTTTAGTTACCAACTCCAGAGCTTTAATAAGCCCAGTTACAACTTTCGGTGAGTCAATGTGATCCAGATCCAACACTTCAAGAGTTCGAGTCAAGGATCTAACAAGACCAACATCTATGAAAGTGGCAGAAGCTTCCGATGCAATATATGAACCAGTAGGCGTGTGAGCAGCGAGTACGTCATTGAGTAGATCCACATATGCTTGCATGTCATTGGTTGGTGGGCTACAACCACTACACGAGTCAACAAAGTTGATGAAAATACAACTGATCTCGGAGAAAACCCTTTTCCTTGCTTCAGCTGAACGGACACATGATGCCACCAAAAACTGACTAGCTCTGGTTGTTAGCCTATGTCTCCAATCACTCTCTACTTTCCTTTCCTTCTTAATATTCCTAGAATATGGAATAAACCTATGAAGAATGTGGTGAAATAGTCCTCCAGCATCCAAGCCAGTTGGTCCCTTCAAATGAGGGCCCCTAGAGCTGCTCAGCTCAGCATCTTTCTTGAGCAATACATTGACAGATGAAGAATACATTAATAGAATCTCTGTAAGAAGCTTCAGGATGAATACAAGCTTTGCAAGCAGAGCAGGAGCTTCTTCACTACTTGTTTCAGTCCCTTCAGACATAGTAGCAACTGCTTTTCCTTTTCCCTTGATTGCAGCAATGTCAATATCCATATCAGTCGAGGAAGGAACATCATGTTGCATATCTGGCGTTGCATCATATTTCACAGGAGGTAAAAAACTGCTAACAGAATCCAAAAGAAGCTCAATCACGTTCAGAAAGCTCTGAGGAGATTTTCGATGAGCTTTAGCACTCTTCACACTTGGGTCATGGAGCTTGCCATGTCCACTCCCAGGTGACATTTTGTTCATACCGCCCAAGGCAACCTTCCCATCCATAATACTAGTTTTATCTTTCTCTGAAGCTTTTTCCCTCTCCTTCTCTTTGGTCTTGTCCTTCTCACGATCTTTTAGCAATACAACATAAGGCCTTTCACCAACCATCTCGACTTGGCAAACTGATTTTGCAGCTTGCAAAAAAATAACTGGATCCCTTGATATGACAGAGCTCAACTTTAAAAGAAAATTGCGTGGAGTAACTCTTCCATTGGAATGCCTATTAGCAGCAGCCACAAGGCTATGCTTTATTTCAGATTCCATTGCTTGCTGGAGAGTTTGGGGATCTTCAAGAACATGACGGAAAATGGTTCCAGCAACATTGTCAAATCCAGGAAACAGACAACTTGTTGGCAAAGAAAGCAAAGAACTAAGACCCTCTCCTTCAAGGAAACAAACAGCAACAGGGTGAATTTTGGTTAGTGTGGAGCACAGCTGCAAAACAGCATGTATTGCTTCAGACGGAAGCTGGTTCCTGATGCAGTTGCAAGCTATCTGAATAAGTTTCTTCTGCGCTTCTATATCCACATATTTCAATGGTGATGCTGCTGAAGATTGCAATCTGCTTTGCTTATCTTCATCAATGCTGATTGAGCTTTGCTGACAGCTAATTTCATCTCTTCTCAACTGCTCTATAATCTCAGAGTTCAGTTTTTGATCTACCTGTAGCAGTCGATCTATAGAAAGAAAAGCTGTAGTTACCCAACTTGGAACCTGTTGTTTTTCTCTCGTCACTAAACCACCATCCCACTGTGAAAGCAAATCTAAAACAATCTTAACAAGACCATTCTTCAAGGCAATTTCCCGCGCCACAGCATCTTCATTAAAAATTAAGGCAAGGACATGAAAAAGAGAACATAAAATAGTACTATTTCTGCTTTCAGAAATGACACTTCTGTTCTTCACTTGATCAAGAATAAAGGAGATAACTGTAGACCTTTGTTGGCCATCATTTTGTGAGCAAATTAACACAAGAAGGTCACGCACTGGAAAAGCTAGAGGCTCCTTCACTTGCAAAATGTTTGCGCATGTTGATAGCAACTCCTCAACTGGAGGAAGTTGGACCACCTCCTCTTCAAGCTGTTGAATACTGGCATTTGTACCATCCTCTTTCAGATTTGATTCTGAGTTCCCCAATGACAAGGCAAGGGCTCGAGCAAGCTCATCATCTTCTTGAGTTTCCTCAGGATGGGAAAACAGCCACTCCATTGCCAGCTCCACACTGTTTGATCCAACTTGCCTCAGAGCTTCTTCTGCTCTAGACCTGGAAAAGCCCATCTCCACTATAGTAGAAATAGCTGTTTCATTTGGAGGAGGGCCAGTAATACGAGGGCCACTGCTACTGCTCAAATTTTTCACTTCGACCCCTGAATAAATGTGCCGTATAACAGAAATTACTGAACTGATGAAATCATTACTGCAATCAATAAACTGTGGGTGCGTCCAAACAGGCAGTACTGCCTTCAACACCATAGACTGGAGAATCTTAACAAAAGTCTCAGCATCCCGTGGGAAAGGGATGCCTCCATTTGCCAGAGGTTGAATAAGCAAGTGCTTTGTGAAAGGAGATAGAATAAATGATGATGTCACAAGATGATCCATAAGTCTACCATATCTTGCTAAGGGCCCATAAATCCATGTATTATCTGTATCTTCTTTACCATCTTGTTTGACACTCGCATCATCAGTGTCCATTGGAGATGCAGGGCCCCTGTTAACTGCAAAAAGCAGTTGGCTGGTAGCTTCAAATGTAGTCAAAACTGAATGAATAACTCCCTGTCCATATAAACAATTTAACAATATGGGATTACAAGAGTCTGCCCTGTCCAGTAAAATACCATCAACGAAATCAATCACCCGGCCAAAGTACCGGCACTTGGTTGATATGGACGTGTCTGATCCGGAAGAACTTCCATGGCCACCAAAATTCATGTGATCCAAAGCAATGGAAGCAATAGTACTTGCCACTACTTTAGAAGAAGGAGAAACATTCAGAATATCCTCCCGTCGACGTGAAGGAAGTAACATTGCCTTCCCCAACTCTTGAAACAAATGCATAATATGGAAAGAAAGTGATCTCACCACATCACAACATGATCTGTAATAAGATCTTTGCTTGTCAAGTTCCTTTTTATTAACAACCTCAGCAGTGTTCGATGACTCAGAATCATGAGATTGATGGATAGATCCCAGTCTATTGGAAAGAACATCAGCACTCAATCCTTGTTGCAATCCAGTAGCACGTCCAAGATCACGATACAGGCTCATAAGATCCAGAAACTGGGACTCAATACTCCATTCTGAACTCCTCCTCCTCAAAAATGGATCAAGAAACTGTCTGAATGAATCAAACGGTTGCTCCTCACTCTCATTTATACTTGGTTCCAACTGCTGTGATTCAGTAGCAGAACCAGTACCATCCTCATCCTTTCCAACCTTGGCATCTAAAATTAAAGCAATCTGCCAAAGAACTTCTCGATGCAAACATCCAATGTCCTCCAGAACATGTTTGCTACCATTTCCAAATTCTGTGAGCAATGCAGTCACCCAACGATTGTCCTTTGAAGCAGCAAGAAATAATAGAAACTCAAGAAGGAACAGAGATGAAAAAACTTCATCATCTGGCACTGCTCTTGGATCCAACAAAAAGGATCCCGAAGCCTTGTCAAAACCAGCCAAAGCTTTCTTTATATGGTCCCTAAGAGATAGACAGAACGCACGTGCTAGAGGCCCAGAATGATGTTGAGTAAATCCCTTGAAAACCATTGTGCTGTGTAAGGCAATAGACATCCCCTCAGATGACTGGACAATACTAGGCTGCAATAGAAGCTTTAGTAAAGCCTCAATTCCTGATTTTTCCACAAACAACCGACAAGTTTCAGAATTTTCCATTGTTCTATGAAGCAGAACCATCAGATGAAAGATACATAGCTGAACAAACTGCTCGTTACTGAAACCTTCTTGTCCCAAGTCCACACCACCAACTAAAGAGCAACGCCCTTCATTTTCCTTGTCACCTGAATCTGTTTCCATGGCACTACTCCCACTAACCTTACCTAATGGCCCCACAAAGTTGTTTTCCCCAAAGGAGGATATCTTATCAATAATTTCAATCATCAAGTCAACACCAGTGTTTCTAAGTGAAGAAACATGGCGCAAGAGCTCCTCCACCGCATTTGATAAAGGAACAATGGCATCATTCATTGCTAATACATATTTCTTGCTGGTGAAGATATCAACTAGAAACCTTAAAGCTGAAGTTTCTTTAACAGCTTCCAAACCTTTGGAATTAAGACATATGGCACCAAGACCATTTGGAACACATGTGAGTGCCTTGGAAGAAGGAAGTACTCCAGCCACCACTGATGATAAAAATGCATCAGGAAGACCCACTTCATGCAGAACGGGAAAACAAGTAGGGTCCTTGTGGATAATTTCACTCATAACAGTCACAGCTGAATAATAGATGTCGCCACCAAATTTAGGTGCATTTTCATATATAAGTGCCAGAGTAGAAGGCAAAGAATTGTCATGGGAATTTAGGGATCTTGTATTGTTTGCAGGAGCATATGTAGCAGAACCAAGTGCCTTCAATAGAACTTTGATAAGTCTCTTCTGGGAGTAGATATGATCGTCATTGTATCTTGAGCACTCACCAACTACCATTGAATTACTGTTTTCTCCAGCCAAACCAATAATTCTATGTACTTCTATCTGTAGCCTCTGGCCCAAAAGCTCAACTCCGCCCAGTTCCCTCAACAGAGAAACAGCTGAACCACTGCAATCCATGAGCTTTTGCAAGGCTTTTACAGCCAAATAGACAAGGTGCATGTGATTAGGATCTGAATCCTCCAAAAGAGGTAAGAATGTTGGCACCATCCCTGAGCCCCTAACATTGCTCCCTGAAGCAGAGGAAGAAACAATATGAAGTAAATAGAACTGAAGGAGTGCCTCGACAAAGGAAAGGGAAGACGGATCACCAGAGTTCTTCAATGATAAAACAGCTCTTTGAAGAACATTAAGAAGAATCATACGGTTCCCAACAGCAAAACTGATACTGGATCCACTCAGTATCCTCGCACGCTCATGAGATGCTGAATATGCAGCTAACTGAGCTCCTAATGCTAGCATCGCAAGTGTTCTGATGGTTCCAGGAACACTTTCTTCTGATCGCACAATTCTGATCAATTCATTTGTATACTCGGGCTCATTAGCAAAGAAGGATGTCAGTTCTTCACTAGCATCACTAGATTGAACAAGCACAATGAAAGCAAGTAGACAAATTCTGCTGTACAGTCTACAAACTCTTGGAGAACGAAAAGCTCGAGCATATCTTATTCTGGTAAGCAGTGAAAATCGAATGTCAGGAGGCACATTGTACTGCTGAATGCACTGTTTCATCAGTGATAGATCATCTTCCTTGAGTAAATGGAGGTCTGGTATATGTATAACTTGAGCCCTTTGGTCGTTCACACTATGCAATTCAAAATAAAGTGATGAACCAATTCTGTATTGAGACTTTTCATTACTACTATCTACATCAGATGGGAACAAACATAGCCCTTCATCCTGCGTTCTCTCATTAGCTATCACACAAGAATACAATCCCAAACCCTCCTCTTTGCTTCCCCAGCCCTGAGCTAGAGATAGAAGGCAGCTATTCACAGAACCACATCCGATCAACTTCCCACTTCCGTGCAGCTTCGAGGGGTTGATTTTAACAAGAGCTGAAAGAGTCTCCAAAGTAGCAATAAGAACCTCAGGATCTGTTGATGCCAATAAGAGCTTGAAATGCTGAAGACAAGAAACATAGAATAAATATACTGTGATAGACATATCAAATTAGGCATCCATTATGGGAAAACTTTTGGGGTACTGTCAAAGAATATACCTCCAACCCGTCAAATGAACTCTTATTAAGACAATTCTCTAGAATGATTTGCATAACTCGCAAAATTTGCAGAACTTCATGTTTTGGGAATGCATTTTCATCTTCAGCTATATTATCTGACAAGAGAAGGTCATTCCTGCTGGACAAGTATGTCTTGAAATATGTATCAAAATGCAAAAACAACGGCCTCCAATGATGAAAGTTCCCCTGAAATTAAAGCAAACAATTGACAGCAATTAAAGAAGGAGAACAGCAAAATTTTGAATAAACACAGACAAGTATGCTCTCACCTTACTGTACTCCCAACGAAAGCCAGAGAGAGGAATAGCAATATCTTGTAGTGGACTCTGGATCACCTTGTCAATGAATGCTTTAATTTTGGGAGGCTGCACGTAACAGTATAAAGTCAGATATGGCAATAGATGCCTAGAAGTATATTATGTACACAAATTGCACATATGACATGCAAAGACACGAATCTATATTTATTCAAAACATGATCAGCACAACAGTGACAACAGATATCTTTCAAGGTCTACAAGAAGAAATAAGGCACAATTAACAAGTGAGCAACAAAACTCTTTTAAAAACACAATTAAAAGCTGATTAAACAATGTATTATCAACATGAGTCCTGTTACACTTTATTTGTGCAGAGCCATAATGGTGGAAAACAAACACATCGTCCCTCTACCCTAACTTCTAAGAGCAAAACCAATACGACACAAATGAAAGAAACATATCATTTCGTTCAAACATTTATCTAAGATTTCTTAAAGGAGAACAAGAGAGTCTAGAACCGAAAGTAAATCTTTTTAACTCTAAAGGAGAAAATAGCAATAAGTACTCTGACAAACGAATTAAGAAGTAAAGCAAAGAAGCTTAAATGCAGATTTTGTATGGTCAACAATGTGACTTGTCCACCAATGAGAAAAGAAGGTATCAAACAAATTGCAATCAACTAGTGATGATAAATTCAAAATGCCTATTTCATTTTCACTTCATATCAATAAGAAACACTAATAAACAAGAATGATCTAGAATGACACAGTTCAAAACAAGCCTAATTAACTGCCGTAATTTAATCTGCAGTTCAAAATATGCAGATCCTAAAACATTGTTTTAAATATGGTACATCAGAATTGTATCATCTATGGAGGTGTACAAGCACGACTTGGATCATAAAAGGATATCCCCAAAATGACAGAAATAGTTGATTAATACAATATTAAGATGCATAATGAGTTATTTGCAACATTACATCACCATCCATGATAATATTCAATTGATTTTATTCCTAATCAGTTTGAAAAGACGAAAAAATTTAGCAGATGTTAAACAACTCCTAAGATCCCACCCAAAATGTGGGTAATGTTTTGACAAAGAATCACAAGAGCGAGCATTTGCAGCCAACCATTCCATCTGCAAATTTATATTTAAAACTGACTTTTTTAGCCCTCCCTTTGCTTGAGCTTGCAATCCAAAAGGCTTGTGTGAAGAAAATTACAAAAAAATTCATGGTATTCTACAACTCATCCTAAAGATTAGCCTTGGTTTGAAAGGTCTTAACCACATAATCAGAAGACAAAGATATAAAATCAAGCAAAGAGCATCCTCAAGCCTGAGGTAACTGCAAGTAAAAACTAAAGTGAATTATATTCATGAAGAATGCAGTATGTTCTCGCCATCCATAGGATCCAAATTTCATTCTCATATGAATAGTTCGTGTGAATTGCATAAATCGGTGGCCCAATGTTGATGGCAACAAAAGTATCGTAGCTGCTTTGAAACATGTGTCTGCATGTCTGACTCTCATGCAGGCTCATTCCAAAATTTGAGTTAGTTTTTGCAAGCTTTCCTTCTTTAGCATTGGTTAGGCTACTTTCTCATTAAGTGCAGTATTTTGCGACAGCTAGGTTCTTCTATTAGACGCTTGCAAATAAGACTTATCGCTGGACAAGACAACAGAGTTATAATTTCAGAATTTTACCCAAGAAGGTTTCTTTAAGAATTTAGAAAAAGTCTAAATTCTTATCAACTGTTTCATGCACAATCCATCCTATCCTAACTTGTTTAAACCTAAATGCCCAATTCTTTCTCTGCATCAGCTACTGTACACATATCGAGTTTCCTTTATTATGATTCCCCTAGATTAGGTTTGCTTCATTAAGTTTCCTTCATCAGGTTTCATTTGTTATTTTAAGGTTACCTTTTAAAAGAATAAGTGAAATTAAGATTACGTTTCATATGCTCTCTCTAAAACCCTAATTTTCTTCACTCTTTCTCCAATTTTATATCTCTTCTCTTTCCTTGGTCCCTGACCTTTTTTCCCCAACCTCTCTGTGCACCCTTTAAACCATAAGTGCTAGGACAACTTGTATAGCAGCTTTGCAGACCATTTCACAGCACCAAATATTGGTCTAGTACCATGATTTTCACGAAACTTACAGTAAGTGCTAAAAGAGAATGATGTGCTTTGCGAATTAATTCTTACACTGCAAGAAAACACCTTTGCTTGTTGGATAAAATTATCTATGTGTTTCAGTACATGAAACACATAAATATTATTCAATATCATTAAACTCATTAAAACCAACTGCTCTCTGCTTAGGTAGCCGTCCCACTCCAAGCAAATTCAGTGCATTCAGCTATAATTGGATGCAAAATCACAGGACACCGACCCAAGCACCAACCATGCTCTTAAAAGATAATAAGTTCCAAGTTAATTGCTAGGGTCAACTACCAAAATAAAAAGCAAGCAATGAACCACAACAATCAACAAAAACCATCAAAAGAGTTCACTGGATGTACCCAGAATTGCAAAACCCTAAGTAAGAAGAAAACCCATAAAGTTACAAATATATAAAACAAAAAGTAGCAATATCCAAAGAGAATAAAGCAACTCACAGGCTCAGAGTCGAGCTTCAAAGAGGGACTAACGATGCTTTCACCGGACAAGAGTTGCCGCAACCTCGACGGCAAGCTCGATCTTATCGACGCCATCTCGACTCCACTTTGCTACTATTAAGTACTGCTGTAACAATTAAGAGAAATTAAAAAAAAAACACAAAGAAACCGACAAAAACATAATCAATAATGAAGCCGAACTCACAATCAGAATCCGATACAAAACAGAATCAAATCCCTAAAAAGGCTAAACAAAGTAGCCACTTTTAATACACGGATAACAAGAACAAACAGATCAGATTAAAAAAAAGCCTCTAAACACACATATATACAAACCAACCAACATACAAGTGAGGGAAGAGAAGGAGAAGAAACCTAAGAGACGAGTAACAGGGACGCGATATATGCATACACATCAGAAGCCTGAAGTAGAGAGATAAAGAGAGTAAGAGAAAAAGCGAGCGAGAGCGAGGCGAAACCCCAAAGCAATGAGAGAGAAAAAGATGCAAAGAGAAGAGAGAGACGAGGGGGGGCTGTGTTTGTTTGTGTTGAAGTGTGGTTTTGGTTTTGGGCTGACACCACTAAACTTATATACTGTGACTATCAGTTTAATACCAAAATTGTTGGTTCTAGAGATATTCTTACGTATTCTTTTTCTTTATCCCTTTCCAAATTTAATACGATATTCATAATCTTTTTTAAATTAAAGTCATTTTTATTAAAAAACTATTATATTTGTTATTCTAAGAAAATATATTTATTAATGTATTATTTGCACATTTCAATTTTTAATATTTTAAGTTATAAATTTTAAATAATTACTCTTTTTAAAAAATAGGATGAATTTATATTCTATAATTTTTAAAGATATAACTAATAATTAGAATGTTTCTTCTTGATATATTATAAGAATGAATTGAATTTAAAATTTAAAAATTCTCAAAGCATGTTCAGCTACTTAAAATATTTTAATTTTGTATAAACAATTTGAAAAAAAATTCACTTTTTATTAGAATTAAAATTAACTTTAGTTTGAAATACGTAACTTTCCCTTTTTTTTTTAGTACGAGAGAAACTCCATCCGAGAGGCCCAGCGGGCAACACCTCGTGTGCAATGGGGGACCCAGCGGACAACACCTCCTAATAGAGGGCCCAACTGAGCAACACCTTCAGCAGATAAAACCCTGGGCTGCCCCAGGCTCTTATGAGGACTGCAGCAACACGGCATGGAATCGAACTTGGGACCTAGAGCATGCCAAGCCTCGCTCTCAACCATCCGGCCATAGCCCTCGAGGGCTACGTAACTTTCCCCTCTATTTTTTCAAATGAAATTGTTCGACGATGAAGGTTTTCAACCGATGAATTGAGCCCCTACTAACCATTTCCTTGCACAGGCCAATGAGCCCATCAATAGGTGAAGTACAAACGTGCGATTTATTTGGTTAATTAATTAAGGATTGTTTTCTCATTTTGTTTTTCCACTCATCTCTTCCCTTATTGGAACTTCAGATTTTGATTGATAATTTTCAAAAAAAAATTTAGCGTTGGTTTAGCTATATGAGACATTGAGAAACCCAACAATGAGATGCGTAATGGAGTCGCACACTTTCTAAACCAACTTTAAAATGGATTACTATTTGACACCTTTAAAGACATAAATGAAGGTCTTAACAGTTGTGTAGGAGTTAATGGTCTAAATGTTGTTGTTAAGAAGTTTAGAGGAAGGAAAACAAGAATTGTATCGCAGTTGTCAAAGTTTTTCTAAACTTTCTTTCACCAGTTGACTATATCTTTTTAAATGTACTCTTGAAATTAGTAATGCAGCTTATACTAATCTTATATGGATTCTTAAAGAGACCTTTCCTAATGCAAAGATTCCTTAATCTTTTAATGTAACAAAGAAACTGGTGAAGGATTTAGGACTTCAATATGAAAAGATACATGTATGTTCTAATTATTGTATTTTGTATTGCGGAAATGATGAAAAAGCAACCAATTGCAGAGTGTGTGGTGTATCTATGTGGAAACAAAGTTGTAATATTGAAGATAATTGAGATCATTATGCAAGCTCAAATATAAGGCAAATTCCTACTAAGTTGTTTAGATATTTTCCATTAAAATAAAGGTTACAACGTCTTTACTTGTATTCAAAATTAGCTAAATTCATGAAATGGCATGATAAAGGGTGTCTTAAAGATGGTAATTTAGGGCAGCCTACCAATGGTCAAACTTTGAAAGACTTTGACTCATTATATCCTGATTTTGCATAAGATCCTCATAATGATAGATTAGTTCTTGCCAGTGATGAATTTAATCATTTTCAAGCAATGAGTGTTTCATATAGTACATGGCCTATAATTTTAGTAAACTATAACTTAGCACTACGGAGATATCTAAAATAAGAAAATTTGATATGTCTTCAATTATACTTGCCAGACTCTTGGAAGGTATATTGATGTTTTTTTTTGGCAACCATTTATTAAAGAGTTAACAAAGTTGTGGGAGTTTGGGATAGAGACATATGATGCTTCAACTAATCAATCATTTAAGATGTGTATAGCCTTGTTATGTCAATTAGTGACTTTCCAGGATATGCAATATTGTCTGGATGGAGTACAGAGGGAAAGTTAGCATGCCCTAATTTTCATTATGAAACTTACTTTCAATATTTAAAGCATAGTAAAAAGACTTGATATCTCAATTATCGTAGATTTTTGGATGTAAATCATTCTTGGGCACGCGATAGGAGATCATCTAATAGTTATATAGAGTTGGAAGAATCACCAATTCCTTTGTTAATATTTAATGTATTAGAGCTTATCAATGAGTATCATAATGTTTTTGGGAAGACAAATAAATAAAAAATACCAAGTGATAATCTTTGGAGGAAGAGGTCCATACTTTTTATTTACATTGTTGGAAGCATAATGGGTGCCGGCATAATCTTGATGTGATGCACATTGAAAAAAATGTATGTGATAATATACTAGGAACTTTGTTGGAGATTTTGGGCAAGTTAAAAGATCATCATAATGCAAGGTTTGATTTGAAAGAAATGGGGATGAGAAAAATTCTGCAACCTATCAAAGTAGATGACTCCCACATATCACTAGCTTGGACTTGTTTTTACATGACTTCAGAGGAGAAAGAAAACTTCTGCTCAGTTTTAAAGAATGTGAAATTACTGCAAGATTATGCATCAAATATAACCCGATGTGTTGATGTTAGTAAGAGAAAAATATCAGCATACAAAAGTCATGATGCGTATATTATTATGCAACACTCACACCAATTTGTTATCAGGATAATTATTTTTAGTAGGCCAGGTGCTTTTTTCAAAGGAATATCCATTAAATTCATTAAGTCAAGGGATTTTGAGCATCTAGACAAGGAAATTATGGAAGTAATATGTCAACTTGAAATAATCTTTCTACCTTGTTTCTCTAACATTATGCTTCATTTACCTATTCATTTGCCAAAACAAATCAAATTTGTTGGATGACTGCATTGCCACTCTATATGCTTTGTTGAGAGGCATTTGAGTAGGATAAAAAGATTTGTTTGTAATAAAAGCCAAACATAGGTGTCTGTAGCCAAAGGACACTTAGCTAAAAAATGTGCAAATTTTATTGATGGCCATCCAATCCACTCTATCCACCCCAATGGACGTGAAACATATGTTAGCCACATTAATGGCCATTTTATCTGCGATGCAGATCCATCTATGTGCGACTCAGACTGTGGAGGATGGATAGATGATGACTCAAACAGTGACGATGAAGTATATGTTCCTCGATGGAGAGACGAACCCAACAGAAAGACAAAATCTTCATGCCAACTACAAAAAAGGATCTAACCTAGGCATGATGACGATAATGACTCAAAGCCTTGGATTGATCTTAGAAATCCTATGCCTAGTCCAAAGAATCTCTCTGAACTATTGAGAGAAGTTGGAAAAGAGCATTTGATCCAGTCAAGATGTTATGTGCCATTGATCCCTAAGGTTAAACTAGTACCTTATATGAAGATGAGATCATAAGAGGAAGATTTTCCACCCTTAGAAGCTTAAACCAACAAAAACATTGTTGTATCTGTTAGGCCTTACATATGCGACATAAGGTGAGAAAAAAATATAATAGCCATATGGAAGACAATGACAATATAAATCTTGTTGACATATCATCTTCATTTTTTGCAAAATTTAGGCATCTTATTGGAAGGAAAGGGTGAAGGAAAGCCAGATATGTCAATTTAGTCTTAAATACATTACACCATACTCATTAATACATTATATTTAATTCAGATGACAAAGATGTTGAGAAGTACATTAGGTAAGGTACACATACATTATGTATCAATTTTAAGACTAATTTTTTTATTCCTATCATTATAATTAACATATATCATTTTTTGTACGGAGCACCATATATTGAAAGATACAAGCAGTAAAGGAAGTTGATGGGCAAGGGCATAAGACCATTACAATGAGTTTCCTCAATGGTTTCAAGATAAGGTGATATCTTGTTATGACACCCTAAGTCATATCCGTTGGTTGTCCAAAGGCCCTAACAATGTGGCAAAGAAAAATCCATGTTATGTTATTAATGGATACAAGTTTATGACTAAAAAATGGGATGTAAGGTGTAAGAGTCAAAATAGTGGAGTTTCTTTGACAACATTTACTCCAAGTTTTGCAAGTTCTAGAGACCAAAATATAACACTTGGAAATGTGAATTACAATGGAGCAATAAAGGAAATTATTGAAGTGGATTACTGGGGATAGTTTGGTATACTGTTGTTCAAATGTTTTTGGTATCAAAAGGAGAAAGACAATTATAGGTTACTCGAGTAAACTTCAAAATTTTATGTTATATGGAAGATCCTTTTGGCTTCGAAATCCAAGTTCATCGAGTCTTTAATGTAGCCAATTGTTTTAAAGAAGGTTGTCATTATGTGGAGAAGAAGGTAGCTAAGTATATGTTTGATGTACCTTTGGATGATAATGAAAATGTTGAATAAATATATTAGGAAAAACCAAATAACTATGTTAATGATTTCTTTAGAAATGATGGTGACGTGGACCCTAATTGGTCTAGAGAAGATTTACCTGTAGACATAGTTGACATAACTCCAAATATCTTAAATATAGAATCAGAAAATGATGATGAAGATGATTCAGACTTTGATGACACTGAATGGGATTGAATGGACATTGATCAATAATTTGTTACATAAGGTCCTTAGTTATTTTTCTTTGTCTATTAAACAGATAATTTTTGTTACTATATTTTTAAGTATGCTTTACTAATCTTATTATTTATATATGGTTATTGGTGATCGCAGGTTTACGTATGTTAAGTTTTACTATTTTAACCTTGATAATACTACAAGCGCACGGGTCGTTCGTGTAGTACCTAAGGTATCAATCCCACGATGAGGATTAATCAAGTCCTAAAAGCTAAGGTCGAACTAATCACAACAATATAAAATAAACAATAAATGCAAAAAATTAATCAATCAACAATCAATTATGAGAATTAAATTTTGAAAATAATAACAAAATAGCAAATCACATAACCAAATCAACAATAAACCTAGGAATTACTAATTAAGAGAAAAGGGGTTTTAGTCCAAAATTAACAAAAATCTAATCAATTATGCAATTATCGAATTATTGGATTTAGAAGGTCTTAGGGTGGAATACTCTCTCTCGAGTTATAATCTTTAAACCTTAATTAACAATCCCTAATTTAAATTATAGAATTATGATCTCTCGACTCACAATTGACCCAAAACCTAAATTAGTTCTAAAATTGTCTAATAACCTACTAGAAACCTATGCTCGATCTCTCGTTACACGATTTCATAGGTTGATTCAATTTTTATCTATCAAATTACCTAACTCTTGTTAGCTCAATTTGATGATATTTACTCGGCTCACCCTCTTAGTTTATTGCCGAATTATTAAGAATAGATATTGAATCACAAATAATTCAAATAAAAATGCAATAAATCAGATTTCATTTAAATCAAAGACAAATTCCTAAAGATGAGTTTAGACAATAATCAACATTCGACATAACTTATTCTCAACAATTATCTCAATTTCATAAATCAATAAAACTGAAATAAACTAGAAAATACACTCGAAACAAATCAATGGAGGGAGCGACGGCTGGAAACTACCTGTTCTGGGAAGCAATTCACGCCAAGCTTCATCTCTGTGTCTCTCTTCCTTCATCTCCTTACTCAAATCACTCAATAGTTCTCTAAGGTTTCTGAATTTAGGTGTTTTGTTTATATTTTGGAAGCCCTAGGGTTAATTCGGGGTCGAAATGATCCAAAAAATCTCTCAAAATTCAAGTTTATATATCAGCCTGCACGATCGTGGCCAGTGCCTAACCCTCTTTGTCACGATCGTGGCCCAAAGCATATGATCGTGGCCATGGTCCTGTCAGCTCACCTCTTTCTGTCACGATCGTGGCCTATTGTGTTACGACTGTGGGCCATGTTTTTAGCCCAAAACTTTTTGAAACTTCTTCGTTCTTCATCGTTTACCCTGAAACACTAATAAACACATCAAGGTACCTTAAAAATATAACATTTAAGCTCAAAGACTCATACTAACCTATAAAAACACTTAAACACATAACTAACACAATTAAAACCTAAATACGTACTAAACACTCAAATTAACAATAAGTACTTAACAAATTAAACCCTAAAATACAATACAAATCACAACTATCAATTAGCAACAATATTCTTTATTGTTATAGGTCTTCATAATGAAAAAAGGGAAGAAGCAAACATGTGTGACCAAATTTGTTGCACCATGGTCTATGGCTAATTTTTTGAGAAAGCAGCAAAAGAAGACTCGTGCTTATAAACTAAAAGATTCATCTGACTTGTGACATAAAGAGGAAGAGCATTTAGAGGATAGTAAAGAACAATGTCAATTCATTAAAAAAGGTACATGTTTTTTCATTTGCTTTGGTAATATATATGTGATTATTCTACTGTTAAATTTGGTTTGCATATAGTTGCCAGATTAATAGTTATTTTTAGTCCTTTTATAATGTTAATGATTTTTTGTTGATATTGATATAGATTAAAAAAATTGTAATTTATTTTTTCATTCCATTGGTTTTAACTGTCATAAACTTTAATAGGAAGGGAAGGACCAATCCTCTAAGAAGAATGGCAGATCACAATCTTTATGTCGTTTAGGTAGTGTTGTTAACTTTTAAAGGTGGAAAATACAAAAGAAACTTGTTGAGGAATAACCACAAGTGGAATAAGTAAGTAGAGGAGATGAAATACATGAAAATGCAATAGAAGGTGACACGATTGTTCAAAAAGAGTTACTTTTCTAAGATAGCAAGAACTAATGACTAAAATTATGGAACAACAACCTAAACTACATGAAGATACAGTAGAAGAAAATGGATATGATATAAGCATGTATATGGTAGAAATTACTAATGCTCAATGTAAAGGTAATCATATATTATACTATTATTTAAATGGTTTCTCTTATGTATACTAACATTAGTAACTACTTTGAATATGGAATTTGCGAAGAAGAAGGGGAGAGGTCTAACTTTGCTCAACGAGGTTCACGTAAGATCCATGAAGCAATGCAAACTAATTTTTTCAATGCTCTTAATCAGGCAGTTGGTCTTGATGAGAAGATGTTGACTAAATTCACACTTTTCTTGGGTATTGTGGCTAGTAAATAAAATCTTGCCTCTAAACCATGTTAATTGGGGTAAGATTCCCAAAGAACCTACTTGAGATTATATTAACATAAGAAATCATTATCCTAATGCTCCTTTCAATTTTGATCTATGAAATTTAAATGAACATTTATTGCACTGCACAAGAGATATATTCTGCCAATAGAAGGTAAAGAATGGACTTTGAAAACAACTGGAGATGCATGGAGAAGTTAGAAGTCTAAAGTGAAGCAATAGCATTCCAAATACTGGACAACAAATGCAGAAAAAATGGACAATCATCCCAACTACTTAAACAAATAAGTCTATAAGGAGCTCATTTCTTATTAAAAACACCCAGATGTGAATGTATGATAATTATTAATACTTTTTACGAATTAGTTACATGATAACTAATTAATATAATGCTTTAATGTATAGTAAATTATTGAAACAAATATTCAAAAATAAAACAACAAATCGAAATGCACATTGCTGGTCTTAAGAGCTTTATAAGTATTTATCTAAGTTGGTAAGTACTCTAATGAGTTATAGACCCTGTTTGGCAATCAGTGGATTGCATTAGCTATTAGCTGATTCTATTAGCGGTTAGCTGACAACGGATTATATCAATTGATTTGACCAGCTGATAACATCAGTTATTTATTAAAAATATTTGGTAAAATTAACTGACTAGTATTAGTTGTTTATATGTAAAATAACTTATGAGGGCATGACTTAAAAAATATTTTATTTCATTATAACTGGTAGGGAAAAGAGATATAAAATAACCATGGTTAATATATATGTCGGGAACCACTTCCGGACCCCGACTTCCATGCAGAATATCGTAATAGTGAGCTTATTTCTAACACCTTGACCATTATCGGTTTATCTTCTTTTCTCTGATACCACAACTGTCGCATACTTAAAACACATATTCATCATCCATACTTGCCTTTAAAACTCTCCTTTTTAGTTCAGCTCCGCTCTTCGACTATCCATTTATCTATTTCAACCTGAATACCTCAAGGAACAGCGTTGGCGAGTCCACACTTTACATATATACATGCTTCGGGGCTGTTAGCATATCTTTTGCTATAGTCATCCAATTCAAGGTTTCTTTGGATAGTTTGATAGAGGGCTTCAAGAGCTACAACCTTTATGAAGACCTCGAAGGCCAATTGAAATTTTTGGGTGGTCAAAAAGAGGACAGAATATAACCATGAACAGTAACCCAGACGATAGCGTGAATAGTAACACAAACGATACTCTGTGAACAGTAACACAGACAATATTCTTTAACTCATATAACTTCTTAACTCCTTCTTATAATCCATGGCCTATGATTTATCCTCTGTGTTCTATCCTCTGTGGTTGACTTTGATCTTCTGTCTTGACCACTTATTGTCTGTGGTCTATCCTCTATGTTTTATCTTCTATGTGATGACGTGTCCTCTGTATTCTGACATCATCACAGATGATACTTCTATGCTCTACTCATCCTTTCCTCTATGTTCTATCTTCTATGTGATGACGTGTCCTCTGTGTTCTGACGTCATCACAGACGA
>JANIIA010000036.1:10205-30413 GCA_027478495.1 Erythroxylum alaternifolium | reverse complement strand
TAAAGGAAGATTTAGGATGATTATTTGATAACCAAACTAACTTATTCCAAATGATAGTGTGAGAGATGTTTGTAAAGAGTTTCATACAAGATTTATTTAAGAAGACACTAGAGTTGTGCCTTAATCAAATGATTGCATCCTTAGAACATGGCTTGGGGTTATACCCTGATAAGTTATCCTTTATGGAGGAGAACCCTCTGGAATTGATAAAGAGCCAATTTCAGGTTTTCCCTTAAATGATTATTTCCTCTTTTATGTCTTTTGACAAACTTAACATTAAGACTTTTGAGTTTTGAAGTTTATTTAGAGGAACTTGAGGATTTCAATTATCAAACCAAAACTTACTGCTCCTTCCATTCCCTATCATGATGCTATTTATGTTTATACTTACGTTATCCCTCAAGTTCACTATATGTTTAATGTAAAGCCCACAAAGGAAATAAAAGCAGCTAGTATTAACCAATCAACCCTGTTGCCTAGTTCATAAAACTATTAAACATAGGGGTATAAATAGTAGATATCAGTGGAAAATTCTAACACCACCAAAAAACAATTTTCTTCTTCATATTCCTCTCCATTTTTTAAGCTGATAAGTGTATAAATGTACCATTTTTCTTCTGCAAGTGAAACTTCTCTTACATATTCTCTCATTTTGTTTGTTTTGCAGTAAATTGTCAAAAAATTGTGGTCGTTAATAATCCCAAAATCTCTTAGCACATAGGTGAAATTCCAGTAGCTATTATATGCCTTTAATTGTGATTTTTAGTCACACTACACTTGTTTATAGTTAAATTGTATGTTGTTATTATTTGGGACAATAAATTGAAGTAGTTGCAAGAGATAAAATTGGAGAAAAGTTGAAAAAGAGAAAAGAAGAGAAGGTAGGAGAAGAGGAGAAGGTGAAGAAGATGGTAATTTTTGGAAAATTTAAGTTATACTAAGGGGAAAAACAAGAAATGCAATAAGTTAAGGGTAAAATTTCCAAAAAGTATATTTTTGTATTAATAGAAATAAATGAAGGTAAAATAGGACTTTTAATAGTTAAATGTATTTTAATAATTATGGTGATTAGGTTAGTAATGATACTTTTTATAATCAAGAATAAAGTGAAAAAAGAGAATAATGTTGGATTATTAAGTGAAATTGAGTTGAAAATTTTTCTTTAATTAGTATAATAGAATTTTATAATGTCTAGGTCTGAGGGTTTGATTAAGGAATAATTTGGACTATCAATTGGTTGAGTTCAAAATTAAGGTAAGGATAACCTTAAAACTATACTCTCATAATAGTAATTTTATTGTTAATAAATTATTATATAGTGAATGATATTTTAAATTAGTCATTAATTAAATTAATGATTAACAATTATATTTATGAATTTCTAAATTATATGAATTGTGTTTATTTTATTTCACAAATAATTAATAAAGCATAAGGTGTTTCACTTTTATACCTTATTACGTATTATGAGGTGTATCACTTCTTAATTTGGCACAAAATATGTTAATTAAATAAAGAGTGACTGATAATATGATGTAAATAAATGATGTAAATTGTGAATTTATGACTTGCCTATGATAGGTTACAGTCATTGGTCAAAGATTGATAGGTTGGTTAGATATGAGCAAGATGATTATGTATCTGTTCGTGGAGCAGGTATAGATGTCTTGTGTCGATGACTAAATATTAGAGTGGTATTGAGGTATCCTAAAACTTGGGGATATCCTATGTCGATAGCTAAATACTGGAGTAGTACCGGGATACAAGTTAGACTAAGAAATTATGATACCCTGTGCCAATATTTATATATCTAATTACATTTCTACTTGTGAGAGATTATGATGAGTAAGGATGAGTCAGCAAACTATTGAATGTAAGCCTACTAGGTTAAGCAAGACCTAGACAATTCAGTTAATTATAAGATAAAACATAAATGACTATAATAAAATAATATTAGTCTTAATCATTAATTTGATAAAATTTTAGATGTTTGTAATAATGTATGTTTTAATCACTTATAACTAATTTTTAGATTTATATATTGAGTTATTTAATTTTAAAGGTATAGTCAGTTATACTTGCTGAGTAGGTAACTCACCCCTTGCCTCTATTTTTTTTAGGAGATAGATAAATTGCCGATAATCTCAGTGCATGTGATTGACAGAGTAGAGATTAGGTAGGGCCAATGGATTAATCGAGTAAAGTTATTTTATTGTATATATTGAATGTGAAAATTCAGATAGTTGTGTTGTATGTATATAATACTTTTGTAACAGAAAAATATTCTTTCTCTTATTTGGAAACTATTGGCCCCGGTCCCCGTACGGATGTGTTACCATTTGATATTTATTTGTAATAATAATAATAATGAGGGACACGGAAGTTTGGTGGTGGGTTCAGCTAAAAGGATAATCTACAACTTTCATATAGACCACTAAGCCCAATTCTGCCTAGATCGGTACAGTTTATTTATCAAAGTTTCAGTTCGCATTTTTACCCCATTCCTTATTTTCACTCCACAGAACTCTCGAGCCATTGTGTGTGCATTGCATTTTCGAACATGTTAAAAATTAATGTATATTGAATGTTGTGATTGACAATAATTTTCAGACCTCTTATGTTGTGATAATGTGTTGTGTTATGCATGATTATTGTGTGTTGTGTAGTTCATTAGCATTGACTATAGGTATATTATCCACTGAGCTGTTCGGCTCACCCCACATTTTCCACTCCTCAGGTGAAGAACCAGCAGATCATTAGAAGCCTTGCAAAGTTTTTGGCATAACTCCAAGAAATTTCAGATTTTGTAACTAAGTTAGTGTCAAACACTTTTAGATGATCTTAGTAGCATGTCATCATGAACATTATAGTATGTATTTTGCAACCATGATACTGTATGTATTTTGCGACTGAGATGTTGTTGCAACATTATGAAACAAATTATGAAGTATGTAACTCTCTGTTATTGTGAATTGGTACTTATATTTGTATGCTAATTTTTATCCTATGAGATTGGTTGTGTGCTAAATGTTGAGAGGTATTATGATGGTTTGGTTGTGTTAAATTGTGTAGCAAAGGAGTTTGGTATGTAAGGAAATTTATGTCGGTTCGGGTCCTTTGACATTTGGGTGAGAATTGTTTGTGAATTGATGAGTGAAAACAAGGAATGGGGTAAAAATGCGAACTTAAACTTTAATGGATAAACTGTACCAATCTAGGCAGAATTGGGCTTAGTAGTCTACATGAAAGTTGTAGATTATCCTTTTAGCTTTCTATCTCTATAAAGATCGAAATTTTTGGATGTCAGATGTAGAAGTTATGACCATTTTAAGGTAGCTGTGTTTGGGTGCATTTATATATAATTGAAGTGTCATTTTGGCTGAAATAGAAACTTTGTTTAAATGATTAAAATGTATTGATACATGCCGAACTAGGCAAAATTGTCTCATGAAAGTTGTATATTTTTTTCTTAGCTTTCCAATGATATATAGTTTGTAATTTTTGGGTTTCTGGATTAAGAGATATGTCATTTAGAAGAAAGGATGTTTTAATTGAGAAGTCATGATCGTTACCCGTAACGATCGCGACATTCCCAAAAATCGACCAAGTTGCGATCGTAACATGGCACGATCGCGACGGTCGTCGATTTGGTCATTGTCGCGATCGTACCGCGGAACGATCGCTACTTGCTATGTTTGCTTCAAAGTCACGATCGTACCACGGTACGATCGCGACTTTCCCAAAAACTGACCCAGTCACAATCATAACACGGTACGATAGTGACGGTTGCAGATTTCTTCAATGTCACAATCGTACCACGGTATGATCGTGACCTGATTGAAATATTTTTTTAACCCAATTTCTATTAAATCATTATTCTGTGTACATTTTGCTATGGATAAATTTTTATTAAATTGTTAAGTATTATTTTCACTCTTCCTAAGATTTTATTTAGAAAATACAATTATAACTTATTTCTTTTATTTGATATGAACCCACCACCAAACTTCCGTGTCCCTATTATTATTATTATTACAAATAAATATCAAATGGTGACACATCTGTATGGGGAACGGGGCCAACAGGAACCCCATGCACTCTGACCACTTCATTCACATATTTCCAGGCCAATTGATCTAGTGAATTATTCTCTCTCACTAGTAATAAATGTGCCGACTTAGTTAATCAGTCTACTACGATCCATATAATATCATTCTGCCTCGAAGTCTTAGGCAATCCCATAATGAAGTCCATGGTAATTCGTTCCTATTTCCACTCCGGAATAGGCAACGAATGTAGCTTCCCTACTGGAGCCTAATGCTTAGCCTTAACCTGCTAGCATGTCATACACTTAGAAACATACTCTGCCACTTACTTCTTCATTTCAGGCCACCAGAAATGTTCTTTTGGTGTGTTATACATCTTACTAGTACCAAGATGCATAGTACAGGTAGCCATATGAGCTTCCTATAGAATTTCTTTCCCCAGATCATCCATATTAGGCACACACATCCTCTATTTCAACCACAATATCTCATGCCTTAACTCAAACTTGGAATCTGGACTCATCTTCACTTTCTCTATAAGCTTCACCATATTAGGATCTTTCCTCTGCACTTTTCTTATTCTATCATGCAACATCGGTCTCAACTTTAGTGTAGCAATCAATGCCTCATCTTGCTCCAGATTTAATTCCACATTTAGAGCTCTTAATTGAATCAAGTTTAGTAACCTCGATAACTGAATCTAAGCGACACTGTATTAGACTTTCTGCTCAAAGTATCAGCAACCACATTAGCTTTCCCTAGATGATACTCAATCATATAGTTATAATCCTTCAACGATTCTACCCATCTCCTCCGTCTCATATTCAACTTCTTTTGACTCAGCAGATACCTCAAACTCTTATCATCCGTGTATATCTAGAATGTCTCTCCAAACAGATAGTGTCTTCATATCTTTAGAGCAAAGACCACTACAGTAAGCTCTAAATCATGTACCAGATAGTTAATCTCTTGAGACCTTAGTTGTCTCAATGCATAGGCGATCACCTTTCCATATGGCATCAATACACATCTTAATCCTTGATGCGAAGTATCACTATATACCATATATCCTCCAGTCCCCGATGGAATAGTGAACACCAATGTCGTAGTCAATCGATGCTTTAGCTCTTCAAAGATCTTTTGACATTCCTCATTCCATCTGAATACTACCTTCTTCCTCAGAAGTTTTGTCAGAGGGGTTGAGATCAAAGAAAACCCCTCGATAAACCTCTGATAATATCCAGCCAATCCTAGGAAGCTTTGGAATCCTAGGATGCTTCGGAATCCTAGGAAGCTTCGGATTTCAGATACATTCCTCAGAACTTCCCAATTCATTACTACCTCTATCTTCTTTGGATCCACTTGTATGCCTTGTCCAGTCACTATATGCCCCAAAAACATTACTTGATCCAGCCAAAATTTACACTTACTGAATTTGGCATACAGCTGTTTCTCTCCCATAATCTGTAAAATCACTCTTAGATGCTCAGCATATTCTTCTATGCTCTTCGAATATACCAAAATATCATTCATAAACACTATCATAAAGTGGTCCAGGTAGGGCTGAAACTCCTTATTCATCAAGGCCATAAAATGCTTCCGGGGTATTAGTTAACCCAAACGACATTACTAAAATCTCAAAGTGGCCATACCTGGTCCTGAATGCACTTTTAGGTACATCAACCTCTACTATCTTTAACTGATAATACCCTGATCTCAAATCTAGCTTAGTGAATAACTGAGCTCCCTACAACTAATCAAGCAAATCATCGATTTTAGGCAACAGGTACTTGTTCTTCACTGTCACCCGATTCAGTTGCCTATAATCGATGCATAACCTCATAGTCCCATATTTCTTCTTTACAAACAAAACTAGATCTCCCCAAGGCAAAACACTAGGTCTAATGAAACCTTTTTCTAGTAACTCCTGTAGTTAAGCCTTCAACTCCTTCAGTTCTACAGGTGCCATCCTATATGGAGGAATAAATATAGGAGCAGCACCTGGAACTAAATCAATTGTGAACTCTATTTCCCGATTTAGAGGTAAGCCAGGTAATTCGGGGGGAAACACATCCAGGAATTCCCTAACTACAGGCATGTCCTGCATATTTTGCTCAGCTCTAGTATCGATGACGTAGGCTAGATAAGCCTCACATCCTCCTTGCATCAACCTCAATGCACTCACAAATGATATCAACCTGGCTGGCACTGCTTAACTAATTCCTCTGAAAATTGCTCTTGGTTGACCAGGAGATTCTAGTACTACCTACTTAGTATAGCAGTTCCTGACAGCCCTATAAGTAGTGAGCCAATCCATGCTTAGGATAATATCTATCTCTCTTAGTTGTAATATAATAAGATCTGCCTCCAATTCTGCTTGATAAATCTGAATCAAACACCTCTTGCAGACCTCCCCTATAACTATAGCACTACCTGTTGGTGTACTCACCTCTACCCAATACTGTAGTAACTTTCTATCATAATGCAGCCTAGATGCCAGGTGTGGTGCAATGAATGAATGCTTAGATCTTGCATCTAGCAATGCAAATGCTTCATGATTATAAATAAGTAGCGCACCTACAATGACATCTGAAGAATCCTGAGCCTCCTGCCTAGTTATGGCATAGACTTGGGCCTAAGACTATAATTGGCTGCTCTGCACCTCAGTCCTGATAGAAGGACTCTCTATGCTCAGTCTACCTCTACCACAGCCTCTCTATCCATTCCTACTACCTCGACTCTGCTAGATTGTAGCTTCACTCACGAATCCCCCTCTCATTCTTGACCGAGCTCCAGCAATAACAGGACAAGCTCTAATGCTGTGTTCTACAAAACCACATCAAAAACAGGCTCCTGATAATGTCCAGCACTCACCACTGTACTTTTTCCCATAGTGCTCACAAGGGGGTAACTGACTCTGCACTGAACCTCTTCCATTGCTAAACTGTACAAAACCACCCCTTCATCTGAATCCCGACTATCTTAATCCAGTCAGTGGTCTGAAAGCTTGGTTCTAGTGCTTACTGAATGTTCTACCAAAAGCACCCTTAACCTCACTGGACCTCTTCAATCTAGACCCTTGCCCAGACTCTACTTGTCCCTCTCTTAGTAGCTGCTCAATTCTGATCGAAGTAGCTCTCAACTTAGTGAAACTACTTAGGCTGGAGATTGTTAATCTTGTCCTTATCTCTATGTTCACCCCACCTTCGAATCTCCTACACTTATCTTCTTTAGTAGGAATCAAAACATTAGCATACCCTATCAACTCATTGAACCAAATCTCATATTCTGCCGCTGACATCCTACCCTGCTTCAAATTCAGAAACTCTTTTATCTTCCTGTCCAAGTAGATCTTGGGCAAGTAATTTTCCTTGAAGACCCTCAGGAAGTCTTCCCACTTCAGGTTGCAAGGCCTGGTGGTACTTCCTGGAACAGTCTTCCACCACTGGTAAGTTGGGCCTTGCAGTAAAGAAACTGTGTAGTCGAACTTCTCACCCGGCTCGCAGTCCATCTGATCAAAAACTCTCTATCCTCTTTAGCCATCCTTCGGCCTCCGCAGGGTCTGTACTTCCGTAGAAGTCCACAGCTTCCTGCTTTTGCAGCCTATCATACCTCCTCTCCCTTCTCTCGAGAACTCTAGGAAGCATTTCTTCAGGTCGAGGTACTGAAGACTCTCTACTGGCTCTTACAGATCTTAGGTCAGCTGATTGTCCTACTTGTTCAGCTATGGCGGATGACCTATAATAAACAAGAACTCCAATTATTATCCACATTTCTCACAATATTTCATGCTTAACATTCCTATATATCCGTATGGATGCCAAACCATGCTCTGATACCACCCAATGTAGTGCCCCGTTACCATGGGGTACATATTGGAACACCCTGAGGATATTCCAGTATATAACCTATGATAATGGTGCATTACGTTCAATCACAACATTCAATTAAAATGGCATCATCATTTTTTTTTGTTAAGCATCATCAAGAAAGTCACAATATTTAAAACCAAAATTTTTCCTTTTCATTTTATAAATCCGAATGTAATACATTGTAGCTTTAGCATAACTGTACATGTACATCATCATAACCTATTACAAAATAAGCTACATGAAAGAGGAAATACACAAAAGATCTATTTAATCTTCCAATCTCAGCTGACCGACCTGTGAGCCATTTTCTTCACAAAACTACAAGAATTACGCTTCTTGTATGGTCTCTCAGTAGCAAATGTCCTCCCTCAGTCCTGAAATGTCAACGTACAATTTTGGGTGAGTTTTGCGAGCTCAGTTGAGGTAACTATCTTCGATGGTTTACTCAATTCATGCAACACATCAAACATGTAAACATATAATTAACATCTTTTCATTTTTGCATAAAGCATCACATATCAATTTCAGGACAATTATACCGAACATTTCATTCATACAAAAGTACACATATCAATTGTAAATGCAATGTTTATGATTCAGTTTCATTTGTTACTTTGTTGTGACCAAATGCCTTTTTACTAGGTCATATGCCTTTGTGGATACCGAACTGTGTCAATTAATGTCCTATATCCCTTAGTGGATATCGAGTACATGCATATCTAAGCCAAAGGCTCTTATCACGTTCTGAGCTTTAAGCTCTTTTACTGGCAACTCCGGTCACAACTTCTATTTACTGCACCCAGTTCTCGACTTCATGTCAATTTTTGAGACTCTTAACGATAGAATTCAAATTTGGTGTCTTCATGAAAAATATAGCCATATGTCTCTAGTTTAATCTAGATGAAGAATAGTCTCATTTGGATAAGTACAGAACAAGTTATGGCTAAAAGACAGAAGCTTAATCAGTGGAAATGTTATAACTACCATTTTCAAGCACCATCTTCATCACCATTTAGACTCTCAATCCTTCCTTAAAAAAACTCATAAATACCATTAATACATTAAAATAGAACATACATCTATTTATTTCAACATCAATGTTACACATATCTCAATTCCTCTATCATGATAATTAAACACTAAACTATCATCATAAATGCTTCGTTTAGCAAAACCATGAAGTTTAACAAGCTACTTGATTTATCTTCAAATCCTTCGAAAACACACCAACCCTAGCTTTCCCATGTCTCTCACGACCATTATCATTCTAGGGTGGATTTGGTTTTGGTTTTGTGAGAAATAAAGAAGAGAGCAAGTTAAGTAGTAAGTGAAAGATTAGAGAGTTAGGTTTAACATGTATGAAAATTGGAGAAATAAAAACGTGAAGAAGAAAAAGAGAAGAAGGTGATGAAGCTTACGAAGAGAGGGAGAGAAAAGCAAAATGAAAGACACTTAATTTGGTCTTTCAAATAAAAGGGTGTATAATTCGTGACTGAGGAAGTGGTGGCAAGTGGTGGTGACACTTGTCACTTTTCTATGGTCCCATTTGGACCCCTTTTTAAAATTAATCCATTTAACCCTAATTTTTACTCCAATTGTCTCCAAATTTCAGTGACATATGTCATTAAATCCCAAAGCCATTTATAAAAATTTCCACTATTATTAGACTTTTAATTTTACTTCCATTTATTGATTGTCTTGCCACTTAGCATTTTTCTTAGACCAAAAATTTCCCAAAATTTCAGAAATTTTTCTAAAATTTACCAAAAATTCTAAATTACCAAATACACTCTCCAAATCAGTTTGCAACATATAAAAAACACAATTCTCAATTAAAATCACCTTTCACATATATAAATCAATTATACCAAGAAATTGTCAATGAATGCATGTACAATTATTTTCGTTTGTAAAAATTCAATATTCACATGTAGGTGCATATCATATAATTCATGAGTATGAAATGCATTTTCTAATTTCCTAATAATCTCTCATATTTACTATTCTAGCCTCAACATGGATAACGTGATGTTATATTTATATTATTAATTTGTTCTTATTGTCAAAATGAGTTATTTCTAGTATAATTGAAATTATGGTAGGTTTTTTATATTCATATATGGTGCTTACATTCATTAGTGTGATTGTAATTTTTCTTTTGTCGGCTCTCATTGAAGAAGTGCAAAAGGAAAATGATAGTCCAAAGCTTGGTGAGTTGTGGTTGATATGGGAGTGATAAAGCCTGGAGGTAATAAACATTTTGGAAAGGGTGTGAAAACATTAAGCATGAAAAAAAATAATATGGTGAGTGAAGCCTTGTATAAAGTTCTTAAAGTATTTGTAGTCCATCAAGAATGCATTAGAAGAAGAGATAAATCAAAAAGTAAAAGTTGAAAAGGAGAGAATGAGAAAGGAATTATAACAAGAGAAAGTTGAACGCTTAGAAATGAAAAGGCAACTAAAAAAAGATAAAGCTGATAAAGAAGAAATGATAAAACAAATGTTGTTTTTCATTCAATCTCAGCTTAGGCAAGCTAACACCACGAATATAGATATGCTTTGTAAATTGATTTCACCTAGTTAATAAAAAAAGGTGACAAATTTCCTTAATTCACTTTTGTTGTACATCATCTTGTTATCTTTTTTGTTGAGATTAATTTATTGTGTTCATGCTTTTTGAATTTGTTCTTAAAAAGAATTGAATGATTGTGTTGTTAGTTTCTGGATTATATTATTTGTCTTGATTAAATTGAAGTCACAATAAAGTAGTTAATATTTCATTCTTTAGATATATCAACCTGTTTAGGAGCATAGTAGTTCTATAATTTTAATCTACTTCTTGTTCTTTTTTTTTTTTTACATAGGAAGGTGATGATTAGGAGTAGATAAGGAGGTATATGGTGAAGGATTTTGAAGTGCCCATACATATTGGTTTTGTCTAGTATTTTGATTAATTTCACTTATATTCTATATGAAATGGAGGAAGATAATATAATTTAATATTTTAGCTAGTGATGTTTTACTTTTATATTTTAAATTTGTTAAATGTTGAATTTTACAAGTTCTTATGAACTATATAGCATATATAAATGTAGTTTTTGGTCGTTACATTTGATAGTACGTACATAATTAAGACATACATTAATTTGCAGACTGGTTTTACTATATAGATGAATGTTGCCTATTTGATGAGTAATAACGAAAGAATAAATTGTTGCTTTTGTTGTTACAAATTGTTGTTTTAAAAAAATTACTTTATTACCTTATAAAGACTTAAATTGTTGCAATATCTATCCAACATTGTTGCTATAATTTTAAACTATTATGTTGCCTTTGTCAAAACTTGAAGCAAAATTCTTTATTTTGTTACCTAATCAACAAATTTTGTTGCCTTATATTTATATTAGCATCATTTTATTCAACAGTATGAATTCAGTTGCTTACTTGCTTTAATAAAAAGACAACAATAATTGTACTTCTTGTTACATTCTTATCAGCCTAAATCTCTTTTTGCGTATAATATTATATGCAACAATTAGGAAAGTATATCTTTAGAATTTTTTAGTTTTCTAAACAAAAAATGCATTTGAATACAAAAATTTGCTAAAAAAGTGGCTCTACATCTTTTAATATCTTCGCCTTTATCATCTTTTTGTTCCCTTCTCTTCTTTGAATGAAAATAAATAGATGTAAGTGATTAGTGAATTTTTGTGTAGAAGAAAGCATTGTTTTTGTTCATATGCAAATGAATTTATTACATCACCTATCTGGAATGCAGTCGATGGCCCATGGATATGGATAACTTACAACAAGTCTTATTAAGAGTTTGTATACTAATCAAGTCATATTAAATTTAGTAATTTTTGGAAAAGAAGGAAGATATTTTGAAATTTTGAAATTTGAGACTGTATTCTAACCTTTTGGTAGACATCACTCTACTGTGGTAAACCGACTTCAAACTTATCTTTTTTAAAGAACAAAATTATGTATTTTGTAAATAAGAAAATGTTTAATTTAATCTAGTTGTTGGTTAACAAATAACAAAAGCTCCCCTCTTCAAAAAAAAACAAAAGCTCCCACCTAACCATTTTGATTGGAAATCTTGCGTAAAGCCGCATGTCCCATATCAAAACACATCGTTTTGTCTGAAGCAATATAGTCTCCACCACCCGCCGCAACTGCCACGATCGTAGTCATGCCAGTTGCTACCATCTTGCCTTCTACTCCAAGTGATAAAGAAGAGTCGAGTACAAGTGCTAAATGTTCAGTTCATTTACAATTACAATGGCAATCAATGTGAAATAAAAACCCAACAAAATCTCAAAAGGTTGATGTGGAAACGTAATTTGCCTGCTCACTAAAACAAGTACATATTTGCACCTTTTTCTGTCTTTAGACGACCGAAAGATGGTCCTTCCTCAAACGTAGTACAATCATGACATGAGTAACAACGTTCGAAAGAAGATGAGATGAGAACTTGTGTTTGTTTGACCAACTATGAAAGAAGCTACTTGTATTATAGGCCTAACCGGTGAAATGAATTGCCCTGTCCTGGGTCCTGACTTCTAATACTGCAACTTTGTCTGGATTTTTTTTCTGTATCATAAATTCTCCATCAACAACTGCTCTGTCTCAAGCAATAAAATCATAAGTCCGTCCACCTAAACTATTTCAAAAGGGAAAACGAAAACTCGACTAGCACATGGTGGTCCGTTTCAATTTCTTGAGAAGTAAATAGGAATGCGAGAAACACACTAGAGTCAACAAACAGAAGAGGTGCTGGGCAGTAAATTGCCTCCTCTTCTTAGAGTAAGTAATTAATTTGTGAATGAAGGGATAAGCGTGAATTCTTCATGTCCCACGCTTACTTAAAGAGGAAGTTTCCTCCATCTAAACTATGTTTGGTTGAGAGTTTCACGAAGAAATGGAATGAAATGTAATATTATTATTTTGTTTGAAATGAGGTTTTATAATAAAATAAAATAGAATGAGATAAAAAATGAGAGTTTCATATTACATCTTATTCCATCTTAAACAATAAAAATAGAAAACCTCCAATTTAGGGAGTTTAGGATGAAATATAAAATGACACACTATATTACATTATAAACTTTTCATCCAAACAATATTTCACTATATTACATTATGAACCCTTCCATTCTTCTTAAACAATAATTTTCTAATATTACATCCATCTATGTTCTACTCTATTATAAATCATTCAATTCCATTAAAAACTTTACATCTAACCAAACATAACCTAAGATCCTAATCGATCTTTGAAAGCCACAATCTCATCCACTATGTTGCAATCTTTTAAATTAAATATTCCATCAAACCTTTATTACTAAGTTCATTTGGATATTAAGAACAATACAATATAAATGTCTGTAATTAAATCCAGCCATGTTTTATTATGTCTATGTATAATTGATGACCCTTCCTTAACCTTCACAAAACTGAAAGCCTTGCGCATTAAAATTTGCTCTTTTTACTAGGAAACGAACCAAATGTTTCTTCGGATATTAACCATTTGATTCATTTTAGGACGTTTGGATTGGCCACAAATGTATTTCAAATTCTCTCAACTAAAAGAATAAAGACATTGAGAAACTTATATTTATGTTTTGACTAACACAAGATTAGAGAAACAAAATAAAAATAGGTAATAGTATAAGAGATATAGCCAAATGGTGCAAGTCAGCGAACGAGGGGCTCAGGAGTTGTGTGTGGGGTAAGTAACCAAGGAAAGCTATGGCCAATGGGGCACAAGGGCACTCGAATATTCTCTCAGGTGCTGTAGCTGACCGACGAACCGATGAAGACGACTTTCTTTTATTTGTTTATCAATTCTCTCAATAAAATGTCCCACCATCGAGAAAAACAAAACAAGGAGAAATTAAAAGGTGTTTGTTCACTTAAAATAAAAAAATTCACATGTGACATATAATCTTTCATCATTCCTTTCTTTATATTGTGAAAGAAAGAGTGAGCAGTCATCCAAATTTCAATGTCACCCAAGTTTTTGCCCATAATCTACGGAAAAACAAGAAAATGTGAAACGATTGTTGTCTTTTACAGTTCAAAGCATAAAGGAAGAGAAAAATATTGTAATAGACATTCGATTGAAATTTACCAAAGTAAAACCAACACCTCATGTATTAATTGAGTACTGGGAAGTATACGTAGGATAAAAAGGGGAAAAGAGTACAATTATTGCACTAGGACGGCGAAGGAAAAATAATTATGGTTTTGTTCATGCAAAAGGCGCCCAACCTTAAGAAATAAAAGGAATCAGCATCTATCATGACAAGAGAATTAGGGCTCATATATGATCAGATTTTTTTACAGTTATTTTTATCATATTTTATTAAATTTCATTCACATATTTTTATAAACTTCATATAAACGTATGAATAAGATTTAATAAAACACATTTAGAATAGAATAAGTCAAAGTAAGGATTTGATGTGCTCATATATTGATGACTGCTTGCTTGGGTTAGTGGAATAGTGCTTCATCAGCGAGCTCCAAAATGCAAAGAAAAACAAAAGACTAGAACCGAGCTAATTCTGATTCTCTGTTCATAAGTCATATCAGCGGTCCCATTTAGTTCTATGAGAGGGGTCAATTAAGTATTTGGTGGGCGACGATTCTTCTTCAGAGGTGAGACAAGGTCGGCAAGATTTATCCACGCGTTTTTCTTAACATTCCTACAAGATCAAGATCCCTCAAATTCTAAAGCCCACAAAATTACAATTGCGAATATCATCTGTACACTTTTTTTAGTCCCATAGATCAATCTTTGACAGTAGATGATCCTTATTGTCATCAAATTACACTCAATTGATGTCTTTTGTCACGCAAACCTTTGGCTGAGTCAAAAAGAAAAGAGTTGCAATCCGTTGGGAAATCTTTGAAGGGTAATCACAGTTATTGCTGACAAGATTTACAAATTCGCATCTAGTAAAGTACAACAATCATCATATAAGAAGGCAAACATGCTACTAAACTGCCCATCTTCGAATTGTTTCATCCATTCTGGATGAGTACAAAAAGGATAACGAGGTTTATCTTCCAATGTGATACATAATCCTCAAATATAGCATTAAATAACATTATAAAATGGTTGATGGCTATACAATACTACTAATAATCAATCTTCCATAAGAAATTTAACTAAATTTTCCTGCCGTCATCCACCGTAACACAGCAAACGATGAGATATATAGAAGCTCGGTAGCTCACTGCGTCAGCAGCTTTGAATCGCACGCCACTATTTTAACCCGACCAACATTCTCCTGGGTTTCTTCATTTTTAAACAAAGCATCCTGTAAAATGAAGGTCCAAACATTGTCGCAGAATCTGTATGTGTGTAGATGTCCCTGAAGGATACACAGTATCAAAAATATCAGCCTTTTCTTTTCCATGCTTTGCCATACAATTATATGATATGAAATCCAGAAGAATCACAAAGAAGGAACTTCATCTTAAGGAGCCAGGCTTTTTCTGGCGTCACACATAGTTAACATAGATAAACTAGTCTTCAATCCAACACCTTAACAAAGCGTGCAAAGCGGTTAAGAGGAAACCGAATGTTGTTACCATTAATGTTAACAAAATGTACCATGGATGTTTACTAATATGGAAAACCTACAAATCTACTAACAATCAACAATTCAAAAACACAACCTAAGTGACTGCAAAGCAATTTAATGCATTGTAATTCACCATTAGTGCAAAAGAGATAATGCTCTTGGTCTCCCCGAGGACATCCAAGCTATTTCGTGTTTGACATCAGCCATCACTCTCACAAATTAAATATGAAGTAACAGAAACCACTTCCTCACAAATGTACAATCAGTTCCTCTCTTACTTTCCTTCACACAAAAGTGTATCCAAACCACCGTAACAAAATTATTAAGCAAGCTCAATTTAACGCATGTCATTGCAGCAATCAAACAAGGAAGGGGTGATGTGTCCCTTCCAAGAAAAGATTAAGAAACACCTCAACGAATCAACCACCAAGAGGAAGTGGACATTGTCAGGCCTTCCTCAAATACTGTAAGACAGCATTTTATCAACTTTCATTCCAGATATCATTGATATACGTGGACATGCTGAGAGGGCGTAGTTGTATAGTTAGCAACTGACTGTGTTTATTGCACTAATCATAGAAAGATAGTATATGTTAGTACATTTCAATATGACTCTTAAACAGTCACGGTTATTTTATTATGACAGAAGCAGTCAATAGAAGTTTACCACCATGCTCAAGCTAGTAGTAAACAAAAAACTAACGAGGCACTTGGAAGTTGGCCACAGGTTCAGAATTCAAAAGCAAACACATAAAACACAATTTTATACAGTTTCTTTAGGATTTATTTTATACACATACATTTCATGTCTTTGTCAAAGGGCTGTGTGATCAATCTGCCATCGAAAGTGTCAGAATCAACAATTTTATATCATCGAAGTAATTAATGTACCCTGGTTGACACCCGTGTTATAAAAAATATACATACGGATGTAGAAATGAATAGTGTCAGTAGGAAGAAATGAACCTTTCATCTTTATGCAATCCTGCTCAAGACATCGCAAAGATCTTAATATCATCTGACACTAAGCAAATTGTTGTCTTCACTTACCAGAAACAATTAGATACAAAAACACAACCTAGAGGTTTAATACACCATATGAATTTAGCACAAGAAGACTTAAATCCAAATATGCACGAAGGCCATAAAAATTAATACTTCATGACAATTGAGTTCCACAAATGTAAAATTCATTATGTATACTTCATTCAGGTGTTGTCGTCATAATAAAAAAATTGCTACTAGGATGTTGTTGTTATTTCATTCAGGTGTCAACTTGCAAGTCCTGGCTGACAAGTAACTAGATTTAAATGTCGTCAGTTTTGCATTTAAACCAGCTAGCTAAACGGAAGACTTCATGGCATTTAACACTATTTAAAACTAAAATTCAAAGAATCTAAGCAGCAACCTAGAAGAAAAATGCCTAAAACAAAAAAGAAGACATTATAGCATTACCTTGATGGTGACTTTGCTCTTCACTTGTGTTTCCAGAGCTTCAGTCATAGACTACAAAATAAAAGAAAAAAAATTAAAACACGTATATAACCAAACACTAAAAAGGGTTGCAGTTAGAATAAGCGTTTCCGCGTTTCCACCTTATCGAACTGTACAAGAACCAGGATCGCTAGCTCTGGGCTGAGAATGCCAGCAGACACCATCTCGTCAAGGGTCTCCGTCAGGCACATCCCGATCGTCGAACGTCTGTAAAGCTCAAACGTCGCCATTCACTTTAGAACTGCGAATATACACAAAGCAATCACAGAATCACTTAAATTCAAGCTGAAAACCAACGAAACAGAAAATGAAAATTAAAGAGAAGAAGAAACAAAAGCTCAAATCTATGGAGACCATAATATATGCATATGCGTGCATGAATTAAAATAAAAACGAAAGGAAAGGAAAATAGAGGGGCAAATGGAGAGTTACAGAGAAGAATAGGATACTGGCGAGTAGCGGGGTGGGTGGTTCTGGTGTGTTGAACGTTGATTTTGGGCGGAGAGCAATTGGGCTTTATATACCCTAGATTTTGAGGATGGTAGTATATATATAGGAGCGACGGATTGGGTTGAGTTGAATTTACAATTTTACCAAAATTCGTTGTTACTTTTTGACAGTAGTCCAATTTGTTGCGAAGTACTGTAAGGCCTTTTCTGTTGTTGGTACATTCTCAATTGGGCCGAATTAATAATTTGCATCGTACTGGCTGCAAATTCAACTTAAAAGGCATAACACCAAATTTAGTTTTGCAAAAAAAGCAAATGTTCAATCCAACCTTATTTGATTCGACCTAACTCTAATCATTCTATACTAAAAGAACAAGTGCAATTTGGAATTGATTCAAACCACCAAAAATATTCATAAGAATTTAAACTCAAATTTATGGATTATCATACTTAATTAAAATAAAATAAACACTTGTTAACAATATTTAGTTATAGAGTGTGACAACTATAACATTACTTTTTAAATGTGAATAATTAGAAAACAGATGTACTAGATTAACGCTAAAGAATATAAAGGTTAAACCATTGTTGAAGTCATATGCATTTGAACGTTATTATCATCTTTTATTGCCGTAATTAGTTTGACCATGGTCATCATTTATTCAGTTCATTGCAACTTTGGAATACATCAAAGCCCTTCATTTTTGTTTGCAATAGTGATATATGAGCTCACCAAGGATATTTAAGGGGATGTGTCTTGGTGTATATTATTTGTTGATAATATTGTTTTAGCGAATAAGATAAAAGAGGGTATTAATGTCAAGCTAGAACTTTAGAGGGATAATTAGAGTTGAAGGACTTTAAATTGAGTAGGAATAAGGGCTTGTTTGGTAAAGAGCTGATAAACTCTTTTTTAGCTAGTTGACCCATTTCAGCTTGTTGACTTTATGGAAAAAGCTGTTTGGGTTGTTTGGTTATTAGCTTTTTGGGTTGGCTGATTCAACCAATCCAGCTGATTTTGAAGAAGCTACTCCATTTAACATTTTAAGACAATCAGCTGGTTTTTTTTGTTTAATGTCGATTTTGCCCTGTATCTCGTTGTCACTATCTTGTCTCTTGAATATGTTCCTTTCCAATCTTCAAACGTCAACTTCTATTATATAGTATATATGATTTGTTCCTAGACTTAGTTTCACCGTTCAACTCCTCATTCGCCATCTTTTCGACATTATATCACCTTCCGTGTCTAGCCACGACAAAACCCTTTTATGGCCTTGTGAGCTTTCCTGCAACACCATTTTATTGGTCATGGAAGGAGCTTACTTTGGATAATATTCAAAGCATAAGGTTTAGTGTAATTTGAGTGAATTGCTTCTACGAGTTCGATGCTGTCCGATCCTTCTTCTTTTACACCGGCAGACCCTGCAGTGAGGGTCGCGAGTAGGCGATATGAAGGGATGATGGCCATTAGAACAAAGGCAATTAAAAGGAAAGGAGCTTGGTACTAGGTTCATTTGGAGCCAATTCTTATAAAGAACCCTAACACAGACCTTCGAAAAGCTGTGAAGCTCAAGTGTCTACTGTGTGATGCTGTGTTTTCTGCATCAAACCCATCAAGAACAACCTTGGAGCATCTCAAACGAGGAGCTTGCTCAAACTTTCTTGCTATTGGGAAGTTTAATTTCGTTGTTGTTGTGGTTGTTGTTGTTGGTGTTGTGGTTGTTGTTGTTGTTGTTGTTGTTATTATTATTATTATTATTATGTTTTTTATTATAGTTATAAACTTAATTTTTTGTAGAATTAAATATTTAAAATCTAAATTCTTATAAGAATATTCAACGAAATACTAAAATATATAATAGATATACCCTTATAAATTTTTTTAAAGTCATGTCCTTATATGTCATTTTACACATAAACAACTAATACTAAATAACTAATTTACCAAATATCTCTAACAAACAACTAATGCAATCGTTGGTTAAATCAGTTGATATTAATCAACTATCAGCTAACTGCTGATACAATCAGCTGATTGTCAAACAAGGCCTAAGACTGAGTACGTAAAGTGTAACTTTTCGGGCCATAAGATGGCTTCCAATCTAGATTTAAAGATTGGTTTAGAAGTTATATCACATAAATGGCGTTTTAAGTATCTAAGATCTATCATCCAAAGAAATTGAGAGATTGATGAAGACATAGTTCACCGTATTATATCGGGGTGAGTTAAATGGTGACGTGCATAAAGTGTTTTATGTGACAAGAATATATCATTCAAGTTCAAAGATAAATTCAATTGTTTAGCGATTAAGTTGACCATGCTCTATGGAGTGGAGTGTTGACCCATCAAATAGGTGTATAGTTATAAGTCAATGGTGAAGAAGATGAGGATGCTCCGTTGGATGAGCAACCTTACTAGAAGAGATAAGTTCTAATATTATAAAAAAAAAAGAAAGACAAGGCTTAGGTGGTTCAAACATATTAAGAGGAGACACCATGACAATTTAGTGAGAAGATGCAATAAGATTGTACTTAGAGACTATAAGAGGGAAAAAAATGAAGGTTTAAGAAGAACTGAAGGGAGATGATCAAGAATGATGTGACTCTGTTGGTACTTACCAAGGGTATGACCTTCAATAAAAAACTTTGGCATATGATGTAGCGTGATATAACACTACTCAAAATAAACTAGACCTATAACTATAGAAGTAGTGAGTCTAGGTCAATCCTACAGAGAGTGTGTGCAAAG
>JANIIA010000035.1:4174-15944 GCA_027478495.1 Erythroxylum alaternifolium | reverse complement strand
GAGATGTAAGGGTTGCTTGTGTGGAAAGGAGATGTTTATTTGTACTTTTGTACAAGGAAGCTTATTTTAATGAATCTAACCTTGACCCTTGTTTGCCTAGTAGTGTTGTTTCTCGTTTTTAGGATTATGGAGATGTTTTCCCTGAGGAGTTGCCTAAGCAGTTGCCGCCCATTAGAGGAATAGAACATTAGATTGATTTCATACCTGGGCCGCATATTCCAAATAGACCTGCTTATAGGGCTACTCCTGAAGAAACTAAGGAACTCCAAAAGCAAATGGAAGAGTTGCTAAAAAAGGGACACATCAGGGAGAGTCTTAGTCCTTGTGTCGTCCCAGTGATATTGGTTCCAAAGACGAATGGGAGTTGACGCATGTGTGTGGATTGTTGAGCTGTTAATAAGATAACAGTAAAGTATTGCCATCCTATACCTAGATTGGATGGTATGATTGATGAATTGCATGGTCTATGTGTGTTTACCAAAATTAATCTTATGAGTGGTTACCATCAGATTAGAATGAAAATTGGTGATGAATGGAAAACTGCTTTTAAAACAAAACATGATTTACAAGAGTGACTTGTGATGCCTTTTGGCTTAACTAATGCTCCTAGTGCATTTATGTGTTTAATGAATTATGTTTTGAGGTCATTTAATGGTAAATTTGTTATGGTATATTTTGATGACATATTGATCTATAGCAAAAGCATTGATGAGCATATTAAGCATCTTAGGCTTATGTTAGACGCACGTAGGGCAGAAAAGTTGTATGCTAATTTAAAGAAGTGTACATTTTGCATGGATCGTGCCATATTTCTAGGTTATGTGATTTCTTCTAATCGAATTAAGGTGGACCAAAAAAAGATCAAGGCAATTAGGGAGTGGCCTAGACCTACAAGTGTTACTCAAGTAATATCTTTTCATGGACTTGCTAGTTTATATAGGAAGTTTGTAAATGATTTTTGTTCCATTGCAGCTCCATTGACTGAGATTGCAAAAATTTATGCACAATCTTTTGTTTCATAAGAACTTCAAAAAGTTTTGTTGATCAAGCTTGGGGAAGAGCTTAGGGATACACCTAAGTGTGTGTGCACATTAGAGGTATCAAACTAAGAGGGCTAACGCTTACCCAATTTTCACAAGCACAAGTCTAATAAATGGTTTTGGGCTTATTTTATTTTGTAAAGGGCGTGTGGATTTCTTTTGAACTTTGTCATGAGCTGATTTGTGTTAAGTGTGCATGTGCTTCATTAAGAAAGTCATGTGCATGTTTTATTTCAAGGAACCAAGCATATGGGCCTAGTTTAAAAACCCAGTCCACCCCTCTTAAGTTAGTCTTCTCTATTTTCTTGTTTCCTTATCCTATTTGGACTAAGATTAGGCTATTTTAATTAGTTTTGAAGCCCAAATCCACGTGGGATTGTTTTTGGGCAGTTTTGTTTCAAGAAAGCCTTTCTTGATGTTTTGGGCTTTCTTTAGGGTTTTTAGGTTATCTTTGTTAGGGTTTGTATTGCAAAAGGGTATTTAAACCCTTGCTTTAAGCATGAATACGAATTTTAGACATGAATAGAATTAGAAAGCATTCTTTAAGAGAGAATTCATATTCTTGCTTGTTTTACCTTAAGGATTGATTCAACTTACAAGTAAGTTCTAACTTGTGGCGTTAATTCAATTCCCACATTCTTTATACTCTTTGTTACCAATTCCTTGTTGTTTTGGGGGTGAAGGGTCTTGTTAGATTGATTGAATTTAGGTTTGGGAGCAATCATTGACACGGAGGTGATCTAGACATTGATTCTAGGTTGTTTCCGCATCATATACATAAGTCAATTCCCTTAGATGTCATCACTCCCCCTAAATCAAATATCACTAAATTTCTCTCCCCTTTTTTAGAAACATAAAAGTTTAATTAGCCAAAAGAGGAAAACAAGACTTTATCAAATGATATAGGTCATCAAGATAATAAATTGTGATATCTCATAAAGAGTTAAGTTCATCTTGCAGCATAGTGAGCTGATACTCAATAGTTACCACTTTAGCATTTGGTAGAGACATATGACGTAGTTGGGAGATATTAAACTAATCATTTGTACAGAGCTTAATAGCATGACTAAGTAGAGGTTCATTAAGACTTATGCCATATGGGAGTGCCTCAAATGATGATGATGATTACTGCGGATAGAGCTACTTCCTTTGATGTGTCTGACTCTTTTGACTATTAACTAATTAGTAACTTATAAAATTTGTTGGGTTAGCCATGGTTGCATGCGTCACATGCATGGGAATGTAGTGGAAGTGTTGGAATGATTATGACACCATGACAACCCAGAAAATACAAAATCTTACATGCATGCATAGATATGTATAAGAGAACATGAAATGTAAACCTTTTTCCTTATGTATCTCCTCCTTTCTTGTTTCTTCTCTTTGTTTGGTTGTTGCAAACACCAAACCTTCCTTGATCACCCAAGAACATACAAAGAAGGAAGATGAAACAATGTGTAATTTAGAACACCAGTCTTGATGGATTCAAGTAGATGTTCAAAATGGAAGATAGATTAAGGTTATCTTACATACATGTTGATTTATACAACAATTGTATAAATTTACATAAAGATAACTCAAGAACTCTTCTCACTCTCTCTAAAACTCTTATAAAACCCTTTCTCTATCACTTGAGTGTGTTAGAAGTGAAAAAAGCTCATGCACATAAGTGAAGAACTCACTTATATGTTATTTTGTGGCTTCTGTCACGATCGTGGCATGTCTTGCCTATGAGGCACGATCGTGGCTTGCTTAAAATAGGCCATACACACTTATTTTTCATCTGATCTTTTATGTGTGTGACCCTTAGGTTCCTAGTTATTTTAGGTACTTGAATTAACTCTTAATTCAAGCAAATCATAAAGGATTTCATGATGCCAATTTTCCTGAATATAAGTGGATTAACATATAAACTCTTTGATAGTTAATTATCCAACTTATGAACCTTTCCATAGATAATTACCGTGCAATTCGTCCTTTCACCATACTATTCACCACTTGGTTCAAAGTATGGGCTATGTGTCAACTCCCACTATACTGACTATGTCACATCTAGTCCAAGTGATGTTAGTTCTTGTTCTGGGTTCTCATTACACTATGTGTTATTGAAGACTCTCTTCATGACACATAATTGCTCTGGCCAAAGACTCCCGAGTAATGATCTCGAAAAGAGGCCGTAAGTATCCTCTCCTTTTATCAGGAGTGGTGAATTCTTTATTAGCTACCCAATTACGTTTGAATACAAATAGTTGTACCCAATCACCACCCTAAGAGCAACCTCGTCTTGAGGTAACAAGGAATGATGTCAAAGCACAGGATTTGTATTTAAGATATCCTTGAGTACCTCGAATCTAATGATATTTGCACCATTTGTATAATGAGATTAATCATTGACATTCGATAAATCAGCTATATGATAATATCATAGTGGGTCATCCGATGTATTTACTACTCTTAGTAAGCATCTACATGTTAACTCTAAACAACTCATGCTTACATTTTGTGGGATCCACTGCTTGATCAAATCAAAGAGTATAACATGTGTTGGTCTGTTTGGATTAATAATGTCCTATATTATTAATCCTATGACTAGGGATTATTTAGATACTAATATAATTGCACATGATAGGAATTTCATTATCATAATCTCATCATGATTTCCTTCATGTTATGTTTTGTATCATATAATTTATTAATTTGATTTAAGATTAATATCAATTCATATATAAACGAATATCAAATTAATGAAAATGTCTTTCATTTTATTAATCAAAATAAAGTTTGTACAAAAGTACTAAAGGTGATTGCCTTTAGAGCACTATTCTAACAATCTCCCACTTACACTAAAGTCAATCGCCTTTGTATCTAATACCATAAGCGAGTACACAAGAATCAACTTTTTCTGAGGAAGTGGCTTAGTCAAAGGATTAACGATGTTTTGATTTGTGGGCACTCTCTCTATCTTCACATCACCTCTATCAATTATCTCCCTAATTAGGTGATATCTCCTGAGTACGTGCTTTGACCTCTGATGAGACCTTAGTTTCTTGGCTCATGCAATATCCCCATTATTGTCACAGTACAAAAATATTGGGTCTACTATGCTAGGAACCACTCTAAGTTCCATAAAGAACTTCTTGATCCAAATAGCTTCTTTTGCCGCTTCCGTAGCTGTAATGTACTCTGACTTAGTCGTTGAATCTACAATTGTCTCTTGTTTAGAACTCTTCCAACTAACTGCTCTACCATTTAGTGTAAAAACATAACCTGACTGAGATTTGGAGTCATCCTGGTTAGATTGAAAGCTAGCATCTGTATGCCCACTCACCATAAGATCTCCATTTCTGTATATCAAAAATACATCCTTAGTCCTTCTCAAGTATTTTAGGATATTCTTGATAGCCATCTGGTGACCCTCACCAGGATCTGATTGATATCTGCTCATAACATTTAGAGCATATGATATATCGGGTCTTGTACATAATATGGAATACATGATTGATCCTACTGGTAAAGCATACGGGATCACACTCATGCGATTCCTCTCATCTTGTGTCTTAGGACACATAGATTTCGAGAGTTTTATCCCATGAGTCATAGGAAGAAACCCTCTTTTGGGATTGCTCCATGCTAAACCTATTTAGCACTTTATCTACGTATGTTGACTGTGAAAGACCTAGTAACTTCATTTATCTATCTCTATAGATCTTTATTCCCAATATGTAAGTTGCTTCTCCAAGGTCTTTCATGGAAAAATTCTGGGACAATCAAATTTTGACTGATTGCAAACTTGAGACATCATTTCCCATTAATAATATGTCATCCACATATAACACAAGGAAAATGATAGCACCCCTACTAACTTTCTCGGACACACAAGGTTCATCGGGATTTTATAAGAAACTAAACTTTTTTATTGTCTCGTCAAATCAGATGTTCTAACTCCTAGATGGTTGCTTCAACCCATAAATAGATTTTTGAAGCTTCCATACCTTTCTATAATCTCTGGATACAAAGCCCTTAGGTTGAATCATATATACATCCTGAACTAGGTTTCCATTTAGGAAAGTCGTCTTCACATCTATCTGCCATATTTCATAATCATAATGAGCAACAATGACTAGGAGTATTCTAATGGATTTAAGCATAGCTATGGGGCTAAATGTCTCATCATAGTCAAGTCCTTGTCTTTGATGATAGCCTTTAGTGACTAGCCTCGCTTTATAGGTGATCACATTACCTTCTATGTCGATTTTCTTCTTAAAAATTCACTTGCACCCTATGGGTTTTAACTCTTCGGGTAGGTCAACCAAAGTCCATACTTGGTTTTCATAGATGGAATCCATTTCGGACTTTATAGCTTGAAGCCATTTTTTAGATTCTAAACTCTTTAGAGCCTCTTCATAGGTTATAGGCTCATTATCCTCTATGAGCAATACATCATTTTATTCACTTATAAGAAATCTATATCTCTCTGGAACATTGCGTATCCTACTTGACCTACGAACATTTTGTGTGATATAAGGTTCAACTGTTGTCTCATCTTCATAACCAACAATTTTAGGTTCAGGCAATTGATTTGCATCTGTTTGAGCATTATGAACTTCATCAAGTTCAATTTTTCTCCCACTGTCTTCTTTTAGAAGAAACTCTTTCTCTAAAAGACAACATGCTTTAAGACAAACACATTTTGCTCTAAAGTATTATAGAACTGATATCCAATTGTTTCTTTAGGATAACTTATAAACAGACATTTATCATATCTTACTTCAAGCTTGTCTAATTGAATCCACTTCACATAAGCTGGATAACTCCAAACTTTCATATAAGAAAGGTAGGGTCATTTGTTAATCCACATCTCATCTGGAGGAACTTCAACTGTCTTTGAAGGGATTTTGCATGTTACATAAATAGCAATCTCGAGTGCATAACCGCAAAAGGATTTTAGTAGATCTGCTAAGCCCATTATCGACCTTACCATATCCAATAAGGTTCGGTTTCTCCACACCATTATATTGTGGTGTGTAAGGTGGAGTCCATTGAGATACTATCCCATTATCATCGAGATAAGTTAGAAATTCCTTGTTTAAGTATTCACCACCTCGATTTGATCGAAGTGTCTTAATAATTCTACCAAATTGCTTTTTTACTTCATGTCTAAATTGTTTGAACATTTCAAATGCTTTAAACTTGTATCACATTAGATACACATACCCATATCGTGAATAATCACCGATAAAAGTAATGAAGTACATAAAAACACCTCTAGCATGAATGGACATCGGACCATATACATCACAATGTATTAGGTTTAATAACCTATTCATTCATTCACCTTTTCCTTTAAAAGGTTATTTACTCATCTTATCTAATAAGCAAGATTCACATGTTTCATATGATTCATAATTAAATGACCCTAGGTTACCATTTTTGTGTAGCTTAATCAAGTTTTTCTCACTTATATGGCCAAGTTGACAATGCCATAAGTAAGATGATTTTAAGTTTTTTGTGTAGCTTAATCAAGTGTTTCTCACTTATATGGCCAAGTCGACAATGTCATAAGTAAAATGATTTTAAGTTATCTCATTTTTTTCTTTTATTGTCATTGATATTTAAAATTGGATTTGATATATCTAATATATAAATTCCATTGTACAATATAGTAGTACCATACAATATTTCATTCAACTTAATTGAACAACCATTTCTTAAAAAATTTAAATGAAATCCCACTTTATTAAGACATAAAATAAATACAATGTTTTTAGTCACAAAGAGTACTAGAAGATACAAAACATATGTCCCTACGGCTAATGCAGTAACTCTTGCTCCATTTCTCAAACTTAGGTCCATCTCTCCCTTCTTGAGCTATCTACTATCCTTGAGACCCTCTATATCAACACATATGTGTGAGCCACATCTGGTATCTAATACCCAAATATTATGATCAGAAAAAGTATTAACCTTAATGACAAATATCGTACCTGAAGTAGACTGTAGCACCCCGTTACTATGGGGTACATACCGAAACACCCTGAGGACATTCCAATATATAACCTATGATAATGTTGTGTTACATTCAATCACAACATTCACTTAACATGGCATCATCATTCTGTATTTTCTTATAAGACATCATAATGAAAAACACCATATTTTAAAACCTAAATTTCTCTTTTCATTTCATAAAACCAAATATTTACATTGACAATTTTCAATATTGTCCGAATATGAACATCATCATATCCAAATACAAAATACACTATATGAAAGAGGAAATACACAAAAAGATCCATCTAATCTTCCAATTTCAATTGACCGACCTTTGAGTCATTTCTTCTTTTTCCCCAAAAGTATAAGACTATACTTCGTGTAGCATCTCTTAGTAGCTAAACTAGTCTCTCGGTCCTGAAAAATTAACGTTGCAATTTTAGTGAGTTTTGCGAACTCAATGAGTTAACCATCATTGATGGTTCACTTATTCATGCAACACATCACACATATAACATATAATTCACTTCTTTGCATTTTGCATAAATTATCACATATCACATTCTCACTTAAGGCAATTTTGCATTTCAAACAATCAAACATACTTATTAAAATGTATATGAATATGACTCTTTTCCAATTATTACATTATTGTGACCGAGTGCCTAAACTGTCCCTATCTATTGTAGATACCGAGCTCATTTATACTGTACCTTATCCGTTAGGGATACAAGGCTCATTTTACATAGTGAGCCTTTGGCTCTTAATCAAATTTGGAGCTTTAAGCTCTTTTTCTGTAGCTACTCAGGTTACAACTCTCATTATATGATCATGCATTCATGTATGGAATGCATCTCTCATAATCAATCAAACATGTCAAGAGGCATTTAGTTCATCACATTCACACACAAGTGGCACTTCAGTATCACTTTCATGCATCAAGTCTTGGACCTTCATTGTCCGGCATCAACATAATCAAATCACATTCATATCATCATTCAAAACATATTCTAAAGCAAACAATTAATTACGTGAAACTGTCTAGGTTACTCACCGATTGCTCCTGAAGCTATTGTCTCGATGTTCTGGCAACATCTAGATGTTGACGTTCCAATTGCTCCTCTATATCAAGCAATATACACATATCACACTTTTGCACAATTATAAGTGTTTGTTAATGCAAATGTATGTATATGAAATATGCATAATGCATGTTCATGACAATCTCATGTATCACTCTATTGTTCTCATCATGTAAGCATTCATATTTCCAAACTCACATAAGTATCATTTATACTTATGGTTTATACCTCAATAAATCCATTAAAATTGAAATTGTTAACTCATTACGTCAATTCAGATTTTTCCTAAAATATACCTTCGGGTCTACTGTACATGATCAATATGACAATGAAAATGAAGTAATTTGGCAATACTTTCTTCTAAAAAAATGTTCCCCATTGTCTTAAGTTTCTAATGACACTAAGATCATTCAATGTGGTTGAGTATTCCAAACGTTATACTCCAAATAATTTGGATTGCTCTTCAACTGTAATAGTATTCTATACTAAACTTCAAGTCATATTATAAAATTCTAGAGGTAGAATTAGAATTTGACTTCTTCAGAAAAATTGTATCCCTATGTCTCTATTTTACTCCAAATTAAGAATCATTCTATTTGGATAACTACAAAACAATATGTATAAAATATCGAAGCATATTCAGTGAAAATACTCCAGTTATGAAATTCCAGAACTCCTCATCAATTTCGTCCCAAATTCATCAATCAATCTCCTCAAAATGATTTTAGGTGGTTATAAATTTTGGTGGAGATGTAGAAAAATGTGTTTCGAATCTGTTGGTTTAAATCCCATGTCATTTTAAGGTAGGAGAAGAAGTTATGGTCAAAATAAGGGAAGATGTTCAAAATAGCCCCCCATTTGAAGAGCTTCGAAGTCATGATCGTGCAGAGCCTCCAAGTGCTTCTACGATGTCACGATCGTGCACCTAACTCTCGAGATCTCTAGAAAAATCAAGATTGTGTAGATGTATAATCGTGCTTTTTCTTCTTCTTTCTGAACTGCAGCTCTTCTTCTCTTCTTCTTCTTTTCTTTCTCTTAAACCAACATCTCCAACTTATATCAACCCCATTTTTAACTTCCATTTAACTCAACATAATCATAAACAAATCCAAACCAAAGATTAAAACACAAAATCAAAATAGAAAATCATTCACGCAACTCCTTCACATTTTTCTGGATTTCTTCTTTCATTTTTTCTGCATTTTCATTTTCTACATTCTCTTCATGTTTATCATTCTTTCTCATATCCAAACATCACCTTTCACCTATTCTTTATCTGTAAACTCATTTTAAATCATCTCTAAACCCCCAAAAGAAAATTTCATAAACACAGTGAACAACACCTACGTATCCACTGTAAACAAAGCATATATGAACATTATCTTTCACGAATTTCTGCACTCTTCTCATGCACATTTTCATTGATCTTTCAAACCCCAAAAATCATTTTAACACTATCTTATAACATTTAGATCCTCAAAACACGCAAATAAAATATCAATATACTCATCCTATACCCATAGTATACATGAAAAATGTCCATTTTCTCATGATCATTTAATGACAACTAGATCACCAAGTTTATCTCATATGCTAACAACTCATAAGGATTTACATGTACTTACTTGTTAAAACTTCCAATTCTTTCAAAATCTCAAAAAGCCTTAATTCCTCATGCAACCACGTACATCATCTAGATGGTGGTTCAGGTTAGGTTTTTCTTGAGGCCAAAGGAATAGATAACAAAGTAGGAGTAGCAAAAGGTAGATAAAAGCAAAATGTAACTTTGGTGGAGGTTCGGTGAATCAAAAATCAATGAAGAAAAAGCTTGAAGAAGAAAGCTATGAAGAAGAGAACTTAGTCAAGAAACAATAGTAACTTAGTCTTTCAAGTTTAAAAGAAACGTAACTTGGTCTTGCTAACATAATCATATAATATAACTTAAACTAAGTAAGTTACACTTGTCACTTATCTAACTTCTAAGGCTTTAACTAGTTTTTCTAATGAAACTAGTCTAGTCATCTTCAACTTTACTTCAAATGTCTCTAAAATTTTCAATATCATTTTCTTAATAATTACCACAGTCATCTATAAAACTTCTTCATTATCATTTGATTCTTATTTCTATTTCCATTTATCAATTTACTTGCCAAGTGGTATTTTTTCCTAATTCAATAATATCCAACAATTTCAGAAATTTTTCCTAAAATTCCCCCAAAAATTCTAAATCAATAAATGCACTCTCCAAATCAATTTTCAATACTAATAAACCACAATTCTCAATAAAATCACATTCCACATATATAAATCAAGTATCGTCGGAATGTTAATGAATACATTTTCATGTGCAAAAATACCTATATTCACATGTGTGTGCATGTCATATTATGCATAAACATGAAATGCACTTTCTAATTTCTTAATAATCTCTCTTATATTCTATTCTAACCTCAACATGGGTAACCAATGTTACACAAAATCTCTACCTTCAGTTGTCCAGACATCGACCATTGAACTGTAGCAATTACCAAAGCATTTGAAGTATGTATTTTTGGGAGAAATGGAAACACTTTTGGTAATCATAGCAAAGAATCTAACCAAGCTTCAAGAGGAAAAGCTTATTCAAGTGCCCAAGGACCATATCACAGCTAGAAGGTGGACCATAACTGATATTAAGGGTATTAGCCCTTCGACATGTATACACCGAATTCTTTTAGAAGAAGGATCCAAACTATTAAGAGAATCACAAAGGATATTGAATCCTCAGATGTTTGAAGTGGTGAAACAGAAATCTTGAAGTTGTTTGATATCGGTATAATTTATCTAATTTCATATTGTAAATGGGTGAGTCTAGTCTAAGTGGAACAGAAGAAGACTAGGATTATAGTGGTGAAAAATGAGAATAATAAGTTTCTCCTTAAAAGAATTCAAAATGGATAGCTAGTATGCATTGATTACAGAAAGTTAAATGTTGCCACACTTATGGATCACTTTCCACTCCCATTCATTGATCAAATGGTTGAACAACTTATGGGACAATCTCATTATTGTTTTCTTGATGGATATTCAGATAATAACCAAATTGTGATAGCTCTAGAAGATTGAGAGAAAACAACCTTCATATGCCCATTTGGTCCATTTGCCTATGGAAGCATACCTTTTGGACTTTGCAATGCCCTAACCACTTTTCAAAGATGCATGGTAAGTATTTTCTCTGAGTATGTTGAGCACATTATTGAGGTTTTTATGGATAATTTTATTGTCTGTGGGGATTCATTTGATGTATGCTTAGATAATCTAAATTGAGTTCTTGAATGGTGAATCGACACTAATCTTGTTTTAAATTATGAAAAATGTCATTTTATGGTTGAATTCGGAATAGTTTTGGGAATGTAATTTCATGTAGAGGGATTAAGCTTGATAATGCTAAGGTACAAATTATGTGAAACTGACCTCCCACAAATGTAAGGGAGGTTGGTTCTTTTCTTAGCCATGCAGGGTATCGTATGTAACATCCCCTCACCATTTGAAAGGGAATTTTTGTCATTTTGAATCGGGTTAGAATTATTTAAAGTGTTTTTGACATATTCATGCATTCATATATGCACATGAATAAGAAATAGTGAATTTTGCACATGAAAATGTTGTACATGCATT
>JANIIA010000034.1:130171-148176 GCA_027478495.1 Erythroxylum alaternifolium | reverse complement strand
TCTGTCCTTAACCAACCAGACGCTAATAGTCTTCAACAGTTACTTCCCTGCAATCCCCACGATAGATCAGCTGATCTATGCAATCGACTGATCTTGGCTGTTCAAGTTAATATCTTCACCTGCGGAGGAGTGGCGATTGGTGTTTGCATTTGGCATTCTGTAGCCAATGCATCTGTTTTAGCTTCATTCGTCAGAACCTGGGCTGCCGTTGCTCGTGGTGGCTCCATTGATTCCGACAGTGTTATTGTTGACTGTACTTCCCTTTTCCCTCCCCAAGACCTCGGAGGCTTCTGCACGGGGCAGTACTCGGATAGAGATGTGTTACCGAGTTTGGTTACCAAAAGGTTCTTGTTTGAAGCCTCCAAGATAACTGCTTTAAGAGAAAAAATCGGGAGCGTCGGACCATCTTCGGCTCGTCCAACTCGGGTTGAATCCTTGTCTGCGCTCATCTGGAGTGCAGCCATAGCCATAGCTCAAGAAAAGCATGAATCCCCTTATAAGGTTCACCTTGGTATTCTTACTGTAGATCTACGAAAGAGGATGAACCCACCATTGCCAGAACAGTGCATAGGAAACATTAACCAGTTGGCAGTCTCACAATGGCCCCTGAGCATGAACTCATCAGAGTACAGTGGTTTAGCAGGAACTCTGAGCCAGTCCTTAAGGATTATAAATGACGAGTACCTGAGGAAGCTTCATGCAGATGGCAGCTACCTGGAACGCATCAAGCATGCAGGAGATGAGCAAGCTATGAAATATATTGGAGGTGTAATAACAATCAGCAGTTGGTGCAGGTTTCCTTTTTATGAAACTGACTTCGGGTGGGGAAAACCAACTTGGTTAGGCACCGTAATGGGTCTGAATAATCTGGTTATATTCATTGATTCCAAGGATGGTGAGGGTATTGAAGCATTAGTGACACTGTCCGAGGAAGACATGGCAAAATTTGAACGAAATCCAGGTATCGTGAAGTATGCCACTTTCTTCTCGGCGCATATATGAACCAGCAAAGTTTAGATTTCCATGTGTCCCAAACTAAATAAGGTTGGTTGTCTTTGCCAAACAATTGGGAGGGTGTGTATGTATGTGTGTGACGTAGAGAGCACTTCCATCTTTGAAGTCATTTAAGATGGACGTTTATGTTCCAATTCTCTGTCGTGTTCTTAAGTGTGTATTACCTTTAAAAACGTTCTTCAGTTAATACTGAGTCCTGGATTTAGATTATAGATTTGAGCTGCTTTACTTTTTGAGCTACAATTTCTGAACTTCTAGCAGATTGGCATTTGCTCTAAAGGGGCTGCAATAGGAGGAGAACTCCCCATATGCTTTTAGCATTTGAGGTCTCATGATTTCGAACAAATAGACTTGCTCTATAGCAACACATCAAAACCCAACTTAAGACCCCCCCTCTCACTCGCTCGCTATTTGTTTCTTTTATTTATTTATTTTGTTTTTCTATAAAGGGTTACAGATTTCGTAAACCACTTCAACTACTACAAGCGCTAAACACGCCTTGTTCCTTAACTCTCTGTCTTCTGTGCTTCTCTCTTCTCACTTCTTTGTGTTTCCGTACTTCCTTCTCCGTGTACAAAAAAGAAAGAATCTGCCTTAGTTTAAATTATTTTCCATGCATCAGAACTCAGAAGTTCCAAAAACCCTAAACCCATTTCTGGAATCTAAACCAGATGCCAGCAGGGAATGACCTTTAATAGTTTCCAACTTATGCGTGTATTTCGAAGTTTACTTGTAGCACTCTTCCTTTATAAAAACGTTAGTACTCCAAATGCTTTAAAAATCGGTTCATTTACCCACGAGCGCTGCTGCACAGGCTCCTCCGTAATTAACCGAGTTCTCATAGTTCAAGTTGGGAATGAAGTCGCTTTAAATCTTGTGAGGGAGAGTTTTGTGACTGGAAAGACTCTTACTTGGCTCGAATCTGAATTAATCAGTTGCTCACGTGGCATCGAATACCAAGGGATTTAACTAACAAAAAAATCGGTTCATTTACTTAAGTTGAAAACTTTAAATCAGTTAATTATCTAGTTCAATTTTTATAAATTAAAATAAATTGATTAATTTTTATTTAATAGTTTTAATTAAAATTTAAAATTTTCTGTTGGTTAAAATGGTCTTCTTTAATAATTTTTTAATTCTTTAATTTTATCTCATTTTTAACCAATTTTATAATAATTTAATACCATTTAAATTTTTTATTAAATCTCTTATCTTATTATTTAACTTCTAGCGTAGTTTACCTTTCAATTGATATTAAAAATATTTGCTAGTAGTATTCTCTTAAATTTCATAGTTGTTACTTACTAGAATATAGCCAATTCAATAGGCCTCGTATTGTGTGCTATGAGGCATCCAATTGGCAAACATGTGGCACATCAAACAGTAGTTGTTTTGGTCTATGCGCCTTTTAAGTTTTACACCAAGAATGAAACCCAACAAACACAATATTCAACAAAGGCCATGTGTGGCTACAGTATATTTGGCAATACACAGTGCTCCAACCTTGCTGCCTATGATCCTGATTTGTCCACAGATAAAGTTAAAGTAGGAACAAGGAAATGCCTTAATCAAGTCAGAAACAAATATTATACTAATAATTGTGCTACAGAATTAAATTGGAGGACAAACAATGAAAAGGATTAAAGAGGGTTTGACGATATTCTACAGAGAGTAGTACTAAGTACTATGTCTTTCTAGGCATGATATTGCTAAATGAATACATGAGAAGGTGGAATTTGAGCAATATCAGTTTATATCTAATCAATAAGAGGGAGTGCAAGCTATGCAAGCAAGCAAAAGAATGGCAGAAGAGGCTCCATCCTCCTCAAGATTGGAGCTGCTCCTCTTGAACTTGCAAGTTTTCCCTTTGTTGCACTGAACCTGCTTCTGCTTCTGCTTCTGCTGATATTGCAGGTAGCTATAACTCTCTCTGTTCCTGACATGGTTCTGTAGTTCCTGAGCTTGCTGTTGCCTCTTCTTCATTGTCTTTGGTTACAATGATTAGTATATTGGAGGTAGCTAGAGAGATTGAGAGAGGGAATGTGAGAGAGAGAACTGAGAAGTTTATTGCACAAGGAGTAAACATACATGGTTCATTTATAGAGCAAAGTTGTGCCAAAATGCCCTTGTATTCTACTCATATTAACCTTTTTGTGGGACCTTTGGATCCCCATGAGTTCTAATACTATTCTCTTTTTAGTTATAAAATAATTAAAATTTACCACTAAATTAGACTTAAAAACCATTAATTTAGATAAAATTTTAAATTGCACCTGAAAATTTTGATTGGTTTGACAGATCATAATAAAACATAGTATTTAGTCTAAGATTCTATTGGTTTCATGTGAATCCCCTTTTCCTTTGCATTAGAAGTTTTGCATTTTAGACATTTGGAATTTTTAATATTTTTTAATCATTACTCTTCAAATAATTTTGTTTAAGTGCAGACTATTATACATATAAGAGAATTTATTATTCTCCAATATTAGAAAAATATACTATAGTTGTTTGAGGATCTAATCTATAGTTCTTAGCTATAGAATAGTCACAACTTTCTAGTAATATGATGCATTGGGTTACAACCAATATGAAACAAAACTTATATGATCATTCCAGCTGGAAGCACTTGGCTAGTTGGCTATTCTGCTATTTGGATTCTCTTCCAAACCCTCCAAACATCTATAATGATCAGCAACATGATGATCTTTCTTAGCTGTAATGGTCTTGGTCCTTAATCAAAACTAGAGTCTAAGCAAGAGCCGTCTCTTGTTTAACATACACACGACAAATATCTAGACCTGAGCAGCTAACTAATCATACAACAAACAAAGAAAATGATTATATGATTGGGTCGTAAACTAAAGTAAATAGTAGAAGAGATTCTTTATGAATCCACAGTAGTATTTTTGCAGTGATCTCATTCATTTTGTCGAAGGTGACTTTTTCACGTGGAAAGCCATGTGATCATGTTCTCCTTCTCTTCAGGTACAAGAGGGCCCTCATGGAAATGTGTAAAAGTAGACTGTTTATATTAATTGTATACCGTAGGCTTCACTCGTATTAGATTGCTCTCATTGGCTCCTAATTTTGAGTTTGGCAACTGATAGAAACTTGTTACTTTTTGTAGGTGCCTAGATTCACCCAACTTTGACATGGTTATTTGTATCAACAACGATACTAGTTAGGATTCACTCTTACTTCAATGTCAAGCATCTTGGTTGACTAATTTTGTGAAGGGGTTCATGAACGTTACTTTGTAAATTTGTTGTTTATAAAAACTAAGATAATTAAGGTCAACTTATTGTAAAGTACATTAGTGCAAATGCGTATCAATTCAATAAAGAGATAGAAGAGTACTGTAAAGGGAACCTTCATTTTACCTTCTGCTATTACTGATTTTCATCTGAAGAGGCAAGCAAGTTGTTGCTGCGAGTTTTAATTGTTGGACAAGGAAGGACCAAAGATTGAGTCCTTTGCTTGTTGTGATTGAAACAGACAAAAAAGTAGACGAGGGGACCATAATTCTGAACATTGAAGGACCACAGTACAAGAAGGTGGGATGTTGAGCATTCTAAGTACAAGCCATTTTGGATGTTTTGACCAAACATACCCAGTTCAGATTCCATGTATATATACTCATTTTTCCTATTGTCCTTTAAATAGATGCCCCTGAAATACTGTGAGGAATGCACATGTAGATGTTGTCATTTTCTATTACTATGTGCATTCTTCAAAGTGTTAAATTTCATGAGTTTGACATCCTGAATTGAGTCATTTCTAAAGATTCATTCATAAAAACACTAAAATATATTATTAATCAGTTTAATTAAATTCATCATTTAATTTTAAATAAGTCACTTAAAATATGTGATAATACAAAATATATTATTACATATTTTTAAAAATTGAACTAATATGTATTTAAAGAATAAGGATCCGCTATCGAAAAAAAAAGAAATGGTGCAATTTGAAATCTTACTCGATCTCTTATTCAATTATCCTTAATGGTTCCTCCACATCTATTGTTTTTCTATCAGGTAGCGACTCTTAGGTTGTTTGCAAGATGGATCATAGATACAGTGACGAGGATGGAGTTTGGGTGGGAGTTTATTACCAATTCATAATTATATAATCTTCAGTCACACGATTACCGTGACGATAGAGTCTTCTCAACAAAATCTTTCCATCTGATTCCAAAATATATCATCCATGAGCATCTGGTTATTTGTAATCATGCAACCTTTACTTTCAAACTTAATATTTGGTTACTAAGAATACATAGGGACGATAAAATTTAAATGAATTCTAAATAATGTTGAACTTTTATTCCTATTAGAATATGGGTAGAAGTAGGAATCAATATAATTAAGGAATAAGAGATAAAGAGATATTATTATAGTATTATTAAGTTATTATCAAAATGTATCTAGATATTGTTAAGATATTGATTCTTATCATAATATTATTATCGATGGATGATAATAATACTATAAACATTGTTATAGTATTATTAAGTTATTATCAAAATGTATCAAGATATTATTTTTATCATAATATTATTATCAAAATTATATATTATGATTTTTAATATTAATTTCTTTAATGATTATTTTATTTTTTGATACTTTTATTTTATCATAAAAATTATTCATAATTATGTAAAATTTAATAATTATATAAATCATTGAAATTTTTTGATTAATTATTTATAAAATATAAAATATTTTAATTAATTTTTTAGAAATAAATCATATAATAACTAAATTTGAGCAAAAAATGTTATCATTATCATTTTAATATTTAATAGCAAATATTATCATTACTATTAACTTTGTTTAATACGATACAAAATATGTATAATAACTAATTTTATTCTTATTCTGATTCTGATTTCATTCTCATTATCATTTTTTTATTCTGATTCCTTTTAATTATTGATTACCAAACAGACGCAAGGGTACATTTGGTAATTAGAAATGAAGACGTGAGAATGAGTACGTGACTTACATTCCTTAATTTTTACTTTTTTGGTTATTAGTAATGGATAAGATAAGAAATGATGAATTTAGAATGGATAATTTAAATAATCATGAATTTTTATTCCTAAAGTAAGTGCAGGTATATATAAGGAATAATAAATAAACAACTGTAGGTGAAAAAAATTGAATATTTCTCTCATATTCATTCAATGTAACTTCTTTTTTTTTAATGTTTTTTTTGAACCGAAATTCTCTATTTGCTCTTCCTTTTTAGTTGCTTCTCAACATATCTCTTTAAGTTAGTTTTTATTATTCTAAACTTTTTTAATTTCTTTTTTTTTGTGATAAATTCTTGTTTAGTGTATTGTGACCTAGAATTACTATATTACCTATTACGTAGTGATTCTGTTTATTTTCTCAATTATTATTGTATACGAACATGTTTTATCATCTTTTGGGAAATCGAATGTTGTTTAGTACTGTTGAATTGATTAAAGAGGAAACCACAAGCCACATTCGGAATGCACTTTCATTCAAGTTTGCATGATAAAGTAATTTAATCATTTCAATTTGCATTGGAGAATGGATCAGGAAAAGCTTTAATAAATGATATGCAAAAATTATTGTTTCTTTTTACTTTTGTCAACGATGATGCTTCCATTTGCCATTAAATGTGCCTCTCTTTTTGTAAATATTTTTTTTGAAATATGAAATAATTAATTAATAGAGTTATAAAAAATACTGTACAAGGAGAGGAGACCACATCCAGCATCACCCTATATACACCAAGCCAGCCCACAACCACAACAAAACATCTACCAGCCAGACAACGCAAAAATAAAAGGATCAAGAACAATTGTCATATATGTCATCTAGTCCTCAAACTTGCGGTCAGTCGATGCTCTTCTTTACTAGCCATAATGCTTGCTCTAATTTTGTTTAAAATGTTGTACACTAACTGATATTGATCAGCTTCTACCGGCATTTACAATTTGGAGTTCCTTTCTTTCCAAAAATAATAGATAGAATGAATGAAAGTAGCTTTAAACAATAAGGCATTTTCCTTATCCGATTGCGTTCGATAAGTATACCAGTTCAACGTGATTTGCCAGTTATACACCAAATTCTCAATGACCACCATATGTTGGATACTACTCTAGACTGTTGAGGAATACACACAAGAAAACAATAGATGGTTACAGTCTTCGTCAACTACGTGGCATAACACACACTCCTTATCTTTCGAATTAAACCAACCACATTTTGTACGCAATTGATTTTTAATTACCAACCAAGCAATGAAGGATGCTCTCAGGTTCAAGGATTGTTGCCATATCAGGTGATACCACAGTAGTCGATTGGCATCAGGCCGAAATACCCAGAACCATGACTTATTAAAAAACACGCCATTAGAATGCAAAGTCCAGGAAATGGCATCCGGTTGAGTATCATCGCCAAGTGGAGGGAGCTGCGCAACTAGTGATTCTGATCCTTGGAAGTGCAGCCTCCATGCTCCATCCAAAATAAGTTCAGCTACCTTGGCGTCCCCTAGTAGTCGGTTACAAATATGGTCAAGAATTGGGCTACTGGCTAAAAGGCTCAAGTTGTACCAATTATCTACCCAAAACCAAGTTTCTCTACCCCTATTGATATGGTATTTAATAAATGGGTAAAGGTACAGTCGTAATTTCAGCACCTAGTTGAAGAACACCAGAAAGTTGAAGGAGGGCTTCAATTGCCAGAAATTGTGTTATTGGATATGGACGTGGTGAACCCACTTAATCCATAAGGCTTCTTTGTCAGTGATTAGACGCCACAATTGCTTACTAAGGATCCTTTGCAAAGTAACTGAGGACCTTATTCCAAGTCCTCCCTCCTTTTTGGACCAAGTTAACTCCTTCCAACTAACTTTAGCATCACCACTAGCATCACATCTCCCAGCCCATAAAAAGTTTTTAAGTAATCGGTTAATCTCCTTAATAAGCTTACGGGGAAGGATGGTATGGGCAAGCTAGTGAATGTGAAAGCTCAAAAGTAACAACAAGATTAAAGATAATCGCCCTTCATAGGATAGGATCTGGTTTTGCCACGATAGAACTCTAGCTTTAAGTCTCTCCAGTATAGGGATACAGTCCAAATACTTAAGCTTTCTAGGAGAGATCGTCACTCCTAGATAACGCATATAAGGTGGTTAGAGAGGCAGCTCAGTAGCAATTTGAAAATCCTGAGGCTTTTGAATACTAGAAGATAAAATCAAACTACTCTTCTCCAAATTGATTCGCAGACTCGACCATTGAGAGAAGGTGGACAGAGCATTCATAAGGATGTTAACTGATGTAATATCTGCCTCACAAAACAAAAGGAGGTTATTTGCAAACATAAGATGTGTAAGTTGCAAGTCTCAACATTTATGATGATATTTAAAATGTAACACACTACTTCCATATAGCATATGTCCGAATATATTAGAGGAAATTCAAGAATATACCCTACGAGAATGGCACGTTAGAGCAATCACATTAACTTATTTAAGGCATCACATATGTCATAAGCATTCAAAAAGATCAATTCTTCTCGTTTCATTCACCGAAAATAAACTTAGATAGTGTCATTACAACTCATAATCCATGTATATACATTACATAACATTTGAGAGTTTAATACTCCATACAAAATGTTTAATATGAAATGGGATGCTAAATTAAAACATTTTAACTAGACTCCTTTGATTCTGCTGATCAGACCTTTAAACCATTCTCATCCCCAAAATGCAAGTACTAGACTTCTACTATAACACCTTAGCAGTTAGAACTCCTCTGAACTTGAAAAAAAACGTTGTAATTTTGATGAGTTTGCGAACTCAGTGAGTGAACCATCATTGATGTGTTCACTCAAGTCAAAACACTAAGATAAATTATAACCCAATTCAACAAGTATATCACATCATCCAATATTGAATAACACATGACATTTTATCATATTTCAATAAGTACAAAATGTACACAAACATTGCATATCACTATTTAAAAACAATTCAATAATTCATCTCAATCATTCATATGATACATGTAAAGTTGTATGCAAATGCACATGTTACTCCATTCTTATTTTGCTTTGTTTTGACCGAATGCCTTTTAAATCAATTTATTGTCCCATATCCATTCTGGATATCGAGCTCATTTCTGACTCGAATCCATTGTGGATTCTGAGTCCATATCATCTGAGCCTGAGGCTCCTTTCATTATTACGAGCTTAAAGCTCTTTTCTCTCATTGGTCACTCTGGTCACAACTCCTTTAACTGATTATGAATGTCAAATGCAATGATATGAATCATCTCACACATCATTTGCTTTCATTATTGTAACTGATTATCCATAATTCACATTCAATTTGAATAAAATAAGCATTTCATGGATAATCACATAATCAACAATTTTAAAAACACTTCTATATACAGTCCCGAAATGTCAAACTCCTCAGACCAATAATGTTCGGAATATAACAATCATATAAATAGCAATTCAATAACTGAAATTTAACCAACAATAAATCAATCATAGTGAGAAACATCTAGGTTAACTCACAGTATGCTCTAAAAAAGCTATTGCTTTGATGATCCGCCAATGTCTGGATGTTGACGATCACCTTGCGCATCTATCGTCGTGCAGTTCACACATAATTTGCAAATCGCTCAATTATTTTATTAAATGAATATACAATCATACACTTGTATATGTCTCATGTTTCAATGCATGTTCAATTCACTTTCCGGGTATGTATTCTTATAAATAGATCTTGACTATTCAATTTGTGCTTATACACCCTAAGACCATTCAAATATATCATAATAAAATCAATATTGAAATCTTTTGTGGAACCTTAAAGGCTAAATCACACTTTTGGCCCTTTTTTAAAATCACTATATCTTTAAGTAAAACTCTCTTTTTTTTATAATCATGTACAAGTTTTTATATTTTAAAATTTTATATTATTTTAGAAATAAAGGCAAAAACATATAAAAAATAATATTAGCTTTAGAGTGATATCTTGAAATCTTAATTATCCATCAAAACTCATATGTAAAGAAATATAATGATTTTAAGATAACATCTTAGGTATGCTTTTTAAAGCTAATTTTTTAACTTAATATATCATATATACTATTCATTATTTTATATTTTTACTCTAGTTATTTTTCTTTGCTTTTTTTAAATAATTTGCATCTTATGTGTTATTGATTCATATAATAGACAGATCATTACAACATATCATTGCTTTTTCAGTAGTGCTAGCATATGGACTAAAAGTCTTAGTAATGTTGGATATGATTAATAGAATTGAAAAAAAAACGTTCCTTTAGCTCACAAAATGAATAAAACATTAAAAACTACTAAATTGCCATATCTTAGTATGTAATAAGACAAATACCACTATAAAATCCTTACAAAAGGAAAATTTATGTCATATTACAAGTGACCCTCTGTAGTTTTCTTTGAAGTTTAAGATATAAATGCACATCTTATTAAATGCATGTGTTATTTATTATTTTATATATTTTAACAATAAACAATTTTATTGCATATGATCACAAGTCATTAATAAAATAACATGCGTAACTTCAACACCAACCTCCATATAAAGTACATGTATTGGACAAGCTAGAAGAATTAATATGCATCCAAGACCTTTTATATTTTAGTGCAACATAACACATGTACTCTATACTACTACTCACTGACTTAAACATGATAGTAGTCATACTAGATATATCTTCAAAATAAGTTGTTTTGTTTTATAGAATTAACATTAAAAAGGGATCATGGTGAGAATTCAAAGTCGAATAGCACTCAAAATTTAAATTTAGAAATATTTGACATTCTTATAGTATCTCTAGACATAATGTGTGAAGAATCAATTAATGGGACTCTGTTAGATGAATGTGAAGAATTCTTTACTTCCGACAAAAAGTGTTGAAGCAATCATACATACTGATCTCAATAAAAATTCTACAAATTCTTAATCACAAAGTAAACCTCTAGTTATTGTAAAGATAAAATATGAATACATTAATGCTTTGGTTCTGAAAATTCACCAAATGGTGACAAATTAACATGTAATTACACAACTAAGTAGCCCTGAAAAATTTTGTTGATCATGTATCTATTATGCATTATGTAACATTATTTGTAACCTTAACTTACTATCTACGTGCAACACACCAAGTCTTCTCCAAGTTCTATGAACCCTACTTATAGGGATCCTAATAATCGTTTGGCTCTCAAATTCATAGTAAAGACAACTCCATATTTTTTTAAGTTAACTAACATAAAGGTGTATTATGGAACAAAAAATAAAATAGACTATACAAACTACTTTAGGGAGCTCATCAACTTGTTTCTTAAGTAATGTATTAAACTTGAATTTGTGATTTAGTTATTAAGTAGTTAGTTGTATTGCTACTTTTGGATTTTCAATTAAGGTAGTTAATAATGCCTATAATATGTCTAAAAATGATTGTTAGATGTGGATCTTTATTATTTAGTTACGGTTTATTCTTTTAACTATTTTAGTTGTAACTATGATTGTATAAAAGGAACTTTCACATTTGAGCAAATATATATCTTAAATAACTATATTTTGTTTAATTTGTCCTTGCATTTTTTACTTTAGTGGTTCCTAAAATTAGTGCAAAATTTTGTTCCTCCTTCTTTTGCTTATACATCATCAATTATTATTGAATAAATCTTATACACTTCCTAAAAAAAGTGATATCAAAGTCATATTCAACATGGTAGCAAATAGGAACTATGTTAGCATGTTCTATGATTCTCTTATTCAAAGAATAATAAGTTTTAGAGTATTAAGGAAATACCTTATTTAAGACTTAAGATTTATTGGAATTGGTTAAGCCATATTTTGGTAACTCAAGTGAAAAAGGAAAGATGAGAGAGAATAAAAAGGACTCTATGACATTTTTTCATTTAGTAGATTATTTATAGATCTATATTCTTTTGGATTGTTATAGCGTCTATATCAAAGGAGGCCTATTCAATCTCACAAAATGATTTTTATAGGTCATCCTATGTAATTGTTATGAAACTTTAGACTCTTCAATGTGGGTTTCACACCTTGTTTATGAATATTATTGAATTTGTCCAAGATTTCCACTAAATGTGTATGCATATATGAGTCAAATGAGGCTTTATAGAGAGAAAACTAGTGATTAAAATATTGATATAAAAGTTTTAAGAAGTTCGATTTGAATGTTTAATCATGTTTTATTAAATATTTTGAAATTGTATTTATAGTTTTTTGATGATCTAAAGGATTATTTGCAAACATATAAGTTAAGGTTGATTAGGTTTAGAGAGAAGCGTAAAGAAAAGGCTCTTTAAGTAAAGGAAACGTCTTTTAGCTAGTTAAATGAATATGTTGTATGAGGTTTTGAAAAAAGCACATCCTAGAATTTTCTTAGGAAGAGGTAGTAAGAAATTTGAAAAGCTAGTAAGAATTTTGAAGAGCAAATTGATTCCCAAAAATTTAAAGAGGATTGTGAGAGTAATGTTTAATGCTAAAATATAAAAAAAATCATGTCAACTTTATAATTTTCCACATACACTCTACATACTAATTTTTTCTCCAAATAATAACATAACACTTCATTTAATAATTTCAATACCACAAATACATTTAATGACCATCCTTAATCACATTCATATGGTCATTACATCGTAACCATATTTTTATATCAAATTTGCTCTTAAGGCTAAACTTAACATATTTATCATTAAACTTTTTCAGTTTAATTCCATTTGGTTTCTAGCACTTAAAACCAATCCAAATTCAATTCCATGACATTTTAATACAGAAATTTAAATCATAAAAGATCATTAACTAATTTTTCCAAAATCAACCACCATTGGCCGTATTTCAACCAAAGCCAATTCCAAATCAATTATTTTTCATTTCTTTATGTCATTAGCATCAAAATCATCCTATGAACATCATAAAACATCAAAGTAGAATCTTCGATCATAACATATTAGAAACCCTAGCCATGGCTAAAAATTCATCTAGTCATTTCCATGGTTTTTCTTCCATTCTTTCTTCTTTAAACTAACTTCCTAATGCCATTCATTAATCTTAAATCATCAAATGGAAAAATAAAACACTTTAGGCAATAGATCTCACCTTTGATCTAGTTTGATCAAGATTCTGCTTGATATTTTTCTTGATTTTTCTTCTCCCAATTACTTTCAATGTAATCAAACCTTGATATCACATCAAAAGGGTCTTACTTACACCATCAAAACCAAATATAACCTATAACCCAACAAATCCAAATTTTCAACAAAATTGGTAAGCTTATCAACCCACTTTCTTCTTCTTCTTCACTTGGATTGCTATGGTATCTTGTTGGATGCTTGATTAAAAGTAGAAAAGCATGAAAAACCCCCTTGGATAATTTTTCCATGTCCGTAACCCCCCTTGCTCTCTCTTCTTTTCTTCTTCTTTTTCACTCTCACGTGCATTCTCACATTCACTCTCACGTTAACTTATCAAATGAAGCAACTTATGTCTTAAGTTTGTTTTTTATACTCCTTTAATGCTTTACACAAGTCACTTTCCTATTGGTTGTTTCTAAGGACTCATCACATACATCATTTTCTCATTGGTCATCTCTAATGACTTATTAATCTACTCATATTGTGTGAAAAGACCAAATTCCCCTTAATGAGTACAAAAAGACCAAATTGCCTTTTAATGCATTTAATTTACCAAATAACTGAATTAAATTCCAAAATTATTTCACAACCATCTTAACATCAAATTGACCATGAAATACTCTAATTAGGATCACTACTTATTGATTTGATACTTTTAAAAATATTCAAATGGATTTAAAAATCCTCAATACCCATTATTTTCTAAAAAAAGCATTTTAATCCTAAACTTTTAGAACTCCCAAAATTCATCTGATTCGACTTATTTTTGATCCATTTCAGTATCATTAAACTATAATACCTATTTCAGTTATTATTTAAATTTTCATGGTTGGGTCCTTAAAATCACTATTCAAGTAGAAATACTATTCACCTGGATTCATTATTCATCCAAAAATACTATTCACCAAAATCGTCCAAATTTTATTCAAAAGTGTCACCTAAATCCTCTAAACACATTTTGGGGCTTTTAAAGCTCGTTCAGACTCATTTTGTAGCTTGTCAAATTTGTCAAAAATGTTTTGAGAAATTTCTGATTGAGTCTAGAACTATCTCTGGTCTATCCATGATCTCCATTATAACCTCAATAATACATTTAAATGCTTAAACTACTTTAGTATATCATAAATAGAGCATACTCTACAAAATACATTTACAACATATTACATAATACAATAATCGAACTAAGATATTACAATTTCTCCCCTCTTTAAAAAAAATTTGTCCTCAAAATTTTAAACAAACTTAGTCATCTAAAAAATACGGATATTTACTTTGCATCCACTCTTTGTGCTTCAACTCTATCAATCATTTCATAGGGACCAACATATTGAGGGGTTAACTTATCATATAGTCTAAAAAAGACAATTCATTTCTGTGATTAAAATTTCAATAATTCTTTGATTTTTGACTTTAAACACCAAATTCTTCCTTCATGTCTTCACCTAGCTCTACTGTCAATTTTAGGTGCTATCACTTTAACCCAAAAAAAATTGATCTTATTTTCGGTTATCTGAACTAGTTCAGTCTATCCAAATTTCTATCATATATCTCATCCTCATATATCAGCACTCTATGTAATTATATCCTTGTAATCACTTATAGCTTGATTAATCTATCAAGAGAATAACTACTTTAGATGCTTAGGAAAAGGTTATATTTTGTAATTTGGTCCTTTATCTCCCATATACTATCATATCTACTTAGAATTTGCAAAATTGCTACCATAAAATCCTTCATAATATGCTCCCATTTCCATTTTCATATAGGGAGTGGTTGAGCAATTGAGCAATTTTTTTTAGTTCTTTGGCTTTCATCCTTGACTTGTTGATTTAATAAGGATTTAAATATATAATTTGTATCACCCTTTTTATACCTTTTCGATCAAAATGAACTTTTAAGGTACGATGCCTCTTTGTGCTTCTCAGATGCATAACATATACTAGAGAGTGACTTAATCTGAAATTTCTTTCATAAGTTTATCCATGACTAGTACATTCAATTCCAACCTTGCATCAATGTAACGTTACCTCTCATTAAAATGCCCTCAAAATTTACAAATTATTTCCATATGAAACTCCTTTTTCTAAATCATTGTTTTCGCTTTCTCACTAATAATCAGTCTATTCACAACTTTGTTAGCTTAACCATAAATCAATTCATCCATTTAACGTTATCAAGATTCACATCTACTTAGATTACTATGAATGAAACCTTTAATTGGAGTTCTCTAAAAAAACTTCTTTATATACTTCTGAATAATAAACATTTCCGTTGTCATTGTCTCTAATTATAAACAATATTCAATAATATTTTCCTTTTATTTCCTATGCCTCACATGGACTCTTTAGCTTTTGAACCTCAAATCCATAACCATGAGTTAACTATTTATCTTACCTTTGTCATTTTTTATCATATTCTTTTAAAGCAAATCAATCATTTAAGATCATATCATAAGACACTATCATAATATCCTATTCACATAAAACCATTCAATTATCTTAGAGTTCAAATGTTACTACCTTATAATGCAATTTCAAGCTTATCAAACCTTAATCTCTACAAACAGGGAGTATAACTCATACTTTCACTACGCAACTCTAATGTTTAATAAAGATATCTTTACTTGTCCATTTTTAACATTACAAAACACTTATGTGATTTCAGGTACCTTAGAACTCAATTTGGAACTTTATGAGTTGCAAAAAACATTTAATCATCTAAAATATCCATGTCATACTTTTTCAAAGGTCTCATACATTATTCTTATCATTCTCCCAATCTTCAATTGTAATGATCTGTAAAATAATAGCTTTGAATTCTAATGAGACAATGCTCCATCATGGATCAAAACTTATAACTCACATTTTCTTGAAAAGTTTACCACCATTTTCACTCATCTAATTTTCAAGAAATATAACAATTGATTTACGTCAAAAGAAACTTAAAATAATGAATGTTCAATACTTAGAATCGATATCCTAACATGCGCACAATTGAAAGCTTACATCACACTAGTCATTGCTCCCAAAAATATTGTTCAATCATCAATCTTGATTAAAGATTCCATCACAATGTCATCCAAAACATTACGTTGTACGAATCCATAAATCACCTTACAAACAAAATAGACTTGACCTTTAAAACAAAATTTTACGCTAAAATGGATATTTCTTCTAGTTAATCACTATATAAGTTCATAACATTTAATCATATCAGAAGATGGACACCAATTACTTGTATCAATGATTAATCCTCAACTAATTCAATTGTAATAAGCAATTTCATCCACCATAGATATTCACAAATTACTTTTCTATCATTAAAATGCTAAATAACCTAATGAACTTATGTAATTATCGATTCATAGAGCTGAATAACTTGTATGTTAATGTTTTAGTACTTTTCTAGATATCATGGCTGATATGCTAAGAGATGGGAGTATTTTATATTTCCTGTGGAATACTATATCTAACTTCCCTTATGTGTTAATCCTAAGTTCCTTTAAAAGCATTCCACATCGACAAAATGTACTATTAGTCAATTTCCTTCCTAGTATACTTCATAGTCATAGATATTTAATAAGATCAACTTATTAGAGAGCTTCTAAGTCTAACTACTATGTAATTACCTCTATGAACTTTCTATGGTACTTATGTAGTTTTAGTGAAAGTTGTTATTATCATATGACATTTTAAAAGCTCCAATTTCACAGTAACCTATCTAACACAATCTTTTAGCACATACGAATAGTTTTGGGGTTGATCTAAATATAGTCATCACTAATAACTGTAATCGTACCTATCACCATACCGAATGTATCCTCAACATCTTGCTGGGTTACTACAACTACCCCAGCCTATATAGGTGGTTTCCTTCCACATTAGCTACACCTTGGTATTGAGTTCTTGGTGTTTCAAGAGTCTTTAGACCCTATGGGTTGTCTGACTATCCTCTGACTAGATGACATTCCTCATCTCATCCTTCTGTCACCAAACCATTTAAATTTATTATTCTTATCTCGATCCAACCAATTAGGTCATTTTTTAGATCTTTACTCTCATTGAACGGTTTTGTGCCTAATTTATAAATACGCTCGATCGAACTCCTTGACATTACTAGGGCATCTAGTGGCTAGCGCAATGCTGTTACCCATATCTATATTGTTTACTCAAGGCAAAAACAAAATTTCACTGAAAATTTGGTCAGTCTTAACTGTTTTGGATAAGATTGATTCATAAAAAAAATATTTATTGAACCATTCCAATGCTCACCTCCCTAGCTGAAGCTACTTCAAGTGTTGGAGTCTCTAGTGTGGCTTTGGGATTGCTAAGGTTTCGTACGTGCATAATGTTTTGCATTTAACATTGGACATTTTCAAAATCAAATGTATAAAAAATATCAAAACTTTCTAGGTTGCCCTGTTTATAAAAATAACATAAAAACACATTATGAAATTATAACATCTATAGAGACTGTTGGATCGGAACAAGAAAGCATGCTATATTTAGAGAAATGGTAGATTTCAAAACTTTTAAGAAATCATTTTTCCAGCAGAAGCAAAAAATCCAAATCATCATGCCAATCCATACATGATATGTATAAGGATAATAAAAACATAAACAAGATGAAGAGTATTACCGACTCCTTCGCTACAGCTTTAAATCCTCGTTGTGCTATCCTCTCCTTCTTCTTGTATCCAAATCCTTTACTTTTGAATCTTTTCCTTTAGCAATCTATCTTCTCCTTGTTGTTGTATCCTCAACCAATTTGATTTACCTCTTGTTC
>JANIIA010000034.1:65207-76213 GCA_027478495.1 Erythroxylum alaternifolium | reverse complement strand
ATCTTATTTTGATCATATTTAAGTTAAAATTATACTGTATTATAAGTTTACAATTGAGAATAATTTTATACATTACTAATTTATAATTTATTTTAATACAGTAGAAGAAGTTGATGCAAATATTTTGGATGAAAGCGTAGTTTACTAATCTTTAAATAGCATTGGAGAATTTGAAGCTTTTGATGATGATGAGACGCAACCTCTTTCACAAATATAATTTTGATTTTTATTGTTATTTTAAGTTTTATATTAGACTCATATTTATTTATTATTAGTTCATTATATAATGATGAACTAATGTGTATTTTTTATTTCAATAAAATATTTTATTTTTTTTATTCTTATAAGTTTTACTTCTTATTTATTATATACCGGTTTTATAATGGTTCACTATCGGTTGAACCTCTAAACCTTAAACCTTTTCTTCGACCGGTTCAATGTCCGATCCAATTTTTAAAACGTTAGTATAAAGCATTAAAGTTGTCATGCATAGGCTTGGGCTTTGGAGTTGCAGATTCTGACTCTAAAGTAGTCTTGTTTTTCTTTGTTTCATTTTTCACTTTTAAACCTTTTTTTTCTTACAATTTTCAGAGACCTCTCATCTAGGTTTTGAATTTTCTATTATATATTACAAAATTTAAGAATAAAAGGTATACATCCTACTCATATAATTTAAATTTTTAATTTTTTAAATTATAAAAAACTAATATAATAATCTAACTTAACTCTTAAATTTGATAAAATCAATTCAATTCTATTTAAATTAATAATTTATTATAATTAGTTCGATTTGATTTTAATAGTTGATTTCAATATTCATATATGCAACATTTATTTAGTTTACATGTGACATATAATTGATAGTTATTTTTTAAACAAATTTGAAGAGAAGAAATTAATCGGAAAATTTAAAAACTATGAAGAAAATGTTCAAGAATATTAGCAATTATTTTTTAAGTTTCTTAAATTTCAAAGAATTTCATGCCTATTATCCAGCACTAAAATAATAAAATTTAAAATTAAAAGATTTAATTTTAAAATATATAAGTTTATTTTAAAGTAGTTATTATGTTTAAAAGGTAAAATATTATTATATTAATTATAACAAAAGAAGTTATTAAATCAAAATTTAAAATATTTTTAATTATAATTATAACAAAAACTAAGTTTAATTATATAAATGTATATTTAATATTTAACAAATATGAAAAATACCTATTTGATAGGAATGACAATTAGCCCGACCCATGATAACTCGGGCTTGGGCTTGGACTCGATCCGAGGCCTGACCAAACTAAGGGTTGGAGGCTCGACCAGACGCTAGACGAGCTGTGCGGTCTGACCTGAATTTATATATTTTTTATAAAAAATTCGAAAATGATGATGTTTTCTTCAAAACGACGTTGTATATAAATTGTTCATCAAGCCTCATGTTCAATTTTTTGGGCCTAGCCCGATGATTTCGGCCCGACCATGTTGCTAAGCCTCCCCCACTCCCATTTGGCATTGTTGTTTTACGCTCTTAAAAAGGCCGCAAATTTCAAACTCGGCCGACTTTTCGAAGTATCCGCCATAAAATAAAACAAAGCCTCCTCTCCTTCTCCAAACTCACCTGAAATGTCATATCTTTTGCGCACCAGTCGCTTGATTCGCTTTCTATGTATGTACATCTTCAAATACTTTTAATCATCCTTTAAAGCTGTTTTTAATAACCATTTTAGCTGTATATGTTCAAATATGGCTACCTCCGCTTTCAAATCCACGACCGGGAGGACCCCCGTCGGGAAGTCGTCCACCGGCTACGACGACTCCTCTCCGTCCACCCGTAGCAGCTCTGGTCACCGTCGGTCTCGAAGTCTGAGCCGGTTCTCCCGCCCTTTCCCGGTCAACTTCGATGACTTCTCCGACGAGGCTCCGCCCAGAGGAAGGTTCGTCAATGAGACGAGGGGATCCGGTGTATCCGACGTCAGCCTCGACGATCTCGCTGTCAAGTTCTTTGGCTCCGCTGATGGAGGCGGGTCGGTTTCGAAGTTTAACGGCCGCGTTTCTAGTGACAGACCCGCCATGTCGCAGAGGAGAGGGAGGTCGGTGTCGAGACATGGTAGTGCTGGGAATTTTGGTGGTGGAGAAAGGGTAAATTCGGAAAGTAATTTGAGAAGGAGGAGGTCAGTTTCTGTGGTTCGCTACCAAATAAGTGATTCTGAGGTTAGAGTTTTACTTCAGAGTTTTTGAAGTTCCATTTGAAGCATAAAGTAATGGTGTTTTTGCACTTTTCATAAATTTCAGCCCTAAAGTTAGGATATTTGGGCTAGACATTAACTGTGATCGAAAGGGCATTATGAGATGTTGAGTTCTAAAGTTGTTGCAAATTCTTTTACCTTTAGTTGTGAAAAAGTTGCTGGTTTTGGTGAAAAGGTAGTTTACCTTTTATGGGACTCAGCTATATATGCTTCATGATGAAAGAACATAAAGGTTGTTGGATAATTTATCACCAAAAGCATCCATCATTCATTTTAATTTTAAAGATGTTGACTTGGATGCTTCTGATTTTGTGTTTGTCTCTGTTTTGTTTTTGCACTTTGTATTTCTGCATATCTTAGATAGATTTTTAATAGTTGCACCTTGAAATAGTTTGTCTCCGAAATTAATTAATAAACATTCCGGAAATTTGATGACTGTGTTTGACATCATGCACTTTCGGAAACTTATCTTGGGTACTTGTATTTGACGTTACTAGAAGCTTTTACTTTTTATTTGAAGTTTCCTTGCTGCTGATGTATTTTCTGTAATTTAGCTGCTGGAGGGTTTTCTATGTTTGATTAATGCTTTAATTGGTACCATTTACTTTCTTAGTAGGTATGAGCTTTTGCAATTAGATGCTAAATTTTAGTTCAAGAACCTAAATTCTTTTCATCAACTTTTCTCAGGATTAAATGTTCTGAAATTTGCATGCAGATCAATTGCTATATATCTTTTATTCTTGTTATATTGGAAAAAAAAACCGATCCTTTTATTTCTTTCCAAAATTGCAGAGTGACGTTGATCAGATCCAAAACTCCAGCAAGCATGCAAATGTAAAGGGTTTTGCTGCTGGAAATAAACAGCGCCTTGTGAATAAGACAACGTCATCGAATCATGGACAGAGACTTAAGAGATCTATGAGCCAAAAAGATTTGAAGTATCATGATGGATCCTCTGTGAGCCTCACCATTTCTTTTACTAATATCACTGAAACTATGCTGTTCATTTTTTATTTAGGGAACAAATATTTGTGCTTTCATATAAGAGTCTGTAGCTACAGTGACATTTTGGAATAGAGACTTTCTTGTCTTAGTTGCTAGACTAAATTGAATGTCCTTTTTCCTTTCAGAGCCATTCATCAGTCCTAACTGATGATGAAGGGAGGGATGCTTATTCTAAAAATAATGTGATTGAGAGAACAAGACGGGCTGTTTATGCAAAGAAAAAGGTTGGTTTTAATTTTCAGAATCAAGTATTTACTGTGAGCATCATTGCTATAATCCACTTGTGCGTTGGTGTGCATATGCATGGCTCAATGCCTGCCCCCTTCTCTTTCTCTCTCCCCCTTACTCATTGGCTGCCTTTTATTTTTCAGCCAGAGCATCTAAATGGTGACATAATGAAGAGTGGGCTTTACGAAGCAATGCGGAAAGAACTTAGACATGCTGTCAAAGAGATAACAATGGAACTTGAGCAGGTATGTAACTATGTGAACGATTCATTATTTACATGCTCTTCCTTGCATGTGCACGATTTTGCACATTCTTTCTGTTTTTGAAACCTACTGTAACTCCTTCCAACTTATGTAGACTATGGGGAAAACAAATGATCCTGTTTTAGCAGTCGACGATGGACTGCAATCCAGAAATTCTACTGTCATCAGGAGTTATGTATCACAGATGGAACAGGTATCCAAAGTCAAATTATGAACTTATTCTAGCGTCTTTTTACTTTACGGTCTGATAGTTTAGTAGTATCAGTATGTGAAGATGTGAAGAGATATATCTATTGGATATCTTTTTTTGGCCTGATCGCTGGAGGATCTTTCACTTCTGTCAGTGCAATTGCAGCTTTTGTTGCCAATATATTATTATTTCTCTAGATTCATCAAATTTTGCTCAAAATGGAGCTTCATGCAAGTATAATTTTGCTATTGATGAATCAACATAATACCTTTAACCCACCCAAGACTCCATTCTTATATTTCCAGAGTTTTGACGCATAGAGAGCTCTGAACTCACTTTTCTTGCCTTTTCTTTCACTCGGCCCAAGTGGTCAAGTTTTACAGTTTGATGATAATGTGGTAAGGTATGGTTTAAAATGAAACCAATGAGTCAATGCTTTGTTACTAAGTTTGCTTTTATCTCTGAACGGCTTGTAAGAGTGAATCCATTACTTGAAGTAGGCTGTGGAGCATGATATTTGGTTTCAAATTGACTAGAAAGTATTATCTGTTAATCAACACTAGTCACTCAATATACAGTCTGAGAAGAGGAAGCAAGATTTGTTAGCAGAAATAGTGTTGCAGGAGCAACGTGGTAGGGAACTCTCTCAAATTATCAAGGAACTAGTTCCTGACGCAAAGAACACTGCTGTTGAGAAGTCATTGCGTACCAGAAAGGTACAAGTTGAAGTTTGCCCATAATTTCAAATTTTCTTTGGTTCCTACAGTTTTTCTTCTAATGTTGCACATTGTTGTATTTTCAGAACAGTTTATGACAATTGTTTTTATTTACTTATACTTCTTCATGAATCAACTTCTAGCGGAGTAATGATAGAAAGAGGATGTCTAAGCGATTAACTGAGGAAGCAGAGAGATATATTGAGGATTTCATTTCTAATGTTGAAGATACTGATATTTCATCCTTGGATGGGGAACGGAGTGATACAAGTTCAACTTTAGGAGGATCTACTAAGACTGAAACACTGCAAAGGCCAGCAACGTCCAAATCTGTTCCTGTTCATACAGATGGAGTTTCCCTTCCATGGTTAAAATGGGAAACTTCTAGTGATTCTTCACCTTTATCATGCAACAGTAAGGAGCCAAAAGCTACTCCAAAGGCTAAAAATTTTTGGAATACGGCACAGGTAACCCTTTAACTTCTGTTTCCTTCTTTAAAAATGTGAGACCTTAAAAGAATCAGGTTGGTCTGTCTCGATTGATACTAGTTATCACATATATAAAGTATTTTTCATTCATCAATCCTTTCTCTGCTTAGTTTATTGTATATGAAATCTGAGAAGTCTTCCTGTTTCCCTCTTTCCTATCTGGTTTTTCATTTTTAGATCTGTTAGTAAAATTAAGTTCCTCCTGCAGGACTCAGAAGATTTATGTAATCTATCTGTCAGCAGCCGTGTTAATTGGAGCCCAGGTATTACAGATAACCATTCTGCAAGCATTGTTCAGAATTCAGAAAATAAATTAGGAGACAATGAAAATTACCACATTGAATTCTCATTGCAAGGGACAAGGTCAAAGTTGGACATCAACGAGTACCTGAATCGTCAAAATGATGAAGACTTTCTCTTTGAGAGATGGAATCAGCAACAGAGAATTCATTCCGGCAATCTTCTGCTTTGTAACCAAATGTTTTTTTAGTCTGAACTTCGTTTCCCATGTTGTAAACCACGTTCATATCTTTTCTTTAGATCGCTTTTGCTGTTAACAGTCATTCAGGAGATATCTTCTTGAATGACTGCTTACTATAAAGTATATGAAAGGTATTTCTGTTCCTCGAAAGTTGGAAGTCCGATGATCAGGTGAATCTGTTCTAACTACACTCCTCCGATCTTTGCTGGAATGGATTGCTCAGAATCTAAAGATAAACATCTCAAATCTTATTGTCCGCTTTAATCAAATATATTCCAAGTTTGTAAGGGACTTGGTTAACGCCAAGTCCACTTATTTCCCGACTGATGAACAAGTTGATCAGACTGACCTTTGGACAAAACTCGTATCTATACAAAATTAGCATTGTAGTTTCTAGCTGTGGTTTCTGAATAATTTATCATTCTGCCGCACGCAATATAATCTTAATCTGTTATATTGAATTCAGGTAAAAAGTTCACATTTTCTTGACTTGCACTTATAGAGAATATATAAAACTAATTGAGTTGGCCTCATATAATAGTTTAAGTTATTGTAGTGAAATGGTCGCTTAATATAGTATCAGAGTCTCTGTGATTAAGTAGTCATGAATTCGAATTTTACCATCCACCTATTAAATTAAGTACAAGGTAAAGTAGGCTTGTGCAAGTTTCAAGCCGTAGGGGCTTTCACTTGAGGGGATGTGTTAGATAATATATAAAACTAATTAAGTTGGTCTCACACAATAACTTAAGCTATTGTAGTGAAATGGTCGCTTAACATGCACGACCAAAATGGAAGAAATTTGAGTAAAAAAAAGTTGACAGGCTTCTAGTCACCAAGTCCAGGAACGCAAAATGGTGGTACTCTGCTTTTCACAATGTCACCGCCATGGCTGGTGCTAACGTTTTGGGCCTTCCTTATGCTATGTCTCTCCTTGGCTGGTATGTCGGTTTCACTAGGTGAAAAACTTGCATAACAATTATCGAGATGTAGTCTTGTTTACTAGGATCATGAGTTAAGAAAAAACATATATTTATGTTCTCTTTAATGTGATCTGTTCTTTATAGTAAATGGGTTTGTCTATGAATTTATGTTAGGCATCCTGGTGTGGCTGTAATGGTCTTATCATGGATCATCACTTTGTACACTTTGTGGCAAATGGTGGAGACGCATGAAATGGTTCCTAGAAAAAGATTTGATAGGTATCACGAACTGGGTCAACATGCATTTGGTGAAAAACTCGGGCTCTTGGTGGTGGTTCCTCGACAACTGATGGTCGAAGTAGGCATGGATATAGTGTACATGATCACTGGAGGTAAATCTTTGGAGAAGTTCCATGAGACAGTTTGTCCTAATTGCAAGGACATTAAAACCACCTACTTCATTATGATCTTGGTGTCTGTTCACTTTTTTCTTTCTCATCTCCCCAGTTTCAATTCCATCACGGGGGGTCTTTGGCCGCTGCTGTCATGTCCCATAAGGTACCCTTTTATATCTCTAATCGTTTGCTATTCATTGAACTCTTTCAGAATAGGCCCTCTTAATGAAACTGGATTGTGTTGATGAAGCCTGTGGCTTGTTTTCTTATGCAACTTTAGTTGGTTAGCTTCTAAATTCTAATTGTGCTTTAGGCAATTTTACATATTCAACTATTGGATGAGTAGCTTCTTCACAGAAAGGTGTTCAACCAGACAGTGGCAGTAGCCCAGGGTGGTAAGGGGGGTTACCGCCACCCTAGACTATTTTCGCTTAGCTTTTATATCATTTTGTAATTTTTTGAATTGAATTTTTAAGTCTATAAAAATAGTTTTATAATTGGGTTTTTATATTTCTTTTGATTCATATCCCCTTAAAAATTAGTCGAGCTTCGCCACTGCAACTAGATGTGAGTTATGGCCCAAGATCTTCATCCACTTCAGGGAAGGTATTTGATTCCTTTGGTGCTCTAGGAGATATAGCTTTTGCCTTTGTAGGACACAACGTTATCTTGGAGTTTCAGGCAACTATTCTTTCAACTCCTGAGAAGCCTTCCAAGAAACTATTTGGAGAGGAGTAATTGTTGCCTATATTATGGTTGCTTTGTGTTCTTTCCCAATTGCCTTCATTGGTTATAGGGCATTTGGAGACAAAGTAGAGGACAATATCCTAATCATACTAAAGAAACCTCGTTGGCTTATTGTTGCTGCAAACATGTTTGTTGTTATTCATGTGATTGGAAGTTGCCAGGTTAGTCCACCAACTACCACGTTGGATCCATCAGAATCATCTTTTTTCTGCATTCAATCACTGATGTTAACCATAACATATTTGTGTTTCTATGCTGCAGCTTTTCGCAATACCGATTTTCGACATGATTGAAGCACTTCTAGTAATGAAGATGAAGATGAAGCAGACTATGATTCTTCGTTTTGTAGTAAGAACTATATACGTAGGTGAGTGCTCATTGATTCAGGGTGTCTACACAAATTCTTGACAGAAAGATCTCATTTCTTGATCTGACCTAATGCAGCTCTGACTACGTTCATTGCGATGACATTCCCTTCTCTTTGGTGGGCTTCTAAGCTTCTTTAGAGGATTTGCTTTTGCTCCAACAGCATATTATGTAAGAAAAAACTAAACGAATGATGTGTAATTTCTTCTATAAAATCTACATAAAGAACTCTAAAATGGTTTTTATCTTAGTTGCCTTGCATCATGTGGCTTGCCATCTTCAAACCAAAGAGATTCAGCTTATCCTGGCTTGCAAATTGGGTATATATTGAACAACATTCACCATTCAACAACCAACTTGAGTCTGCAACATGGAGAAATAAGAATTGGAGTGATAAGGTAGCAGATCAAGATATGGTTGACATTCCTAAAACAGAAGAAACGTGAAGAGTAATTCAAGGAGTCTAATTGGAATCAAATCACCACAAGATGGTAACTCTATTGAGCAATCTTTTCCCTCAAAAATAGCTATGTAACAACATTAAAATAGGCATTAAAATCGTATATGATTACTGCTATTATTGTAAATCCTTTCCATATATATTTGACTGTAAGTCTATAAATAGATGTAAATCAGACCTCCCTTCTGATTGTTCTTGATTGAGACCTTTCTTTTCTTACAAATCTTGTTCAATTTCAAATATTCTTTATGGTATCAGAGATAGCTGTGAGGCAAGAGAGTTCTTATTCTTTCTACTCATCAATGGCTTCCACAATTTCATTAAATGTTGCCAACTTTGTTACTCTTAAACTCACACCAGAAAACTATCCTCTCTGGCGTGAACAGATGCTTGCATTAGTTGAAAGCCAAGATATGGTAGGGCTTCTCACAGGCGAGAAAGTGAAGCCTACCATGTACACCAATGTCATAACAGATAAGAGTTCAACCACTGAAGCAGAAGCAAAACAAATCTCAGAAGATTTTCTCAAATGGCGAAAAGAAGATCGCCTTCTTCGTGGATGGATCATTGGGACACTTACAGAAGAAACCTTAGGTCTAGTTATTGGCCTTGAAACGTCTCAATTAGTTTGGAATGCCTTACAAGAAGCATATGTACAAGACTCACAAGAACGAGAATTTACTCTCTGGCAATAACTCACATATCTAAAAAAGGAACCAAATCAATCCTTGGCAGAACACTTGAGGAAATTTAAGAGTATATGTGACAGCCTTGTAGCCATAGGCAATCCAATACCTGACAAAACAAAAGTTTACTCTCTGCTTGCAAACCTTGGTTCAAAATATGAATCTTTCACAACCACAACGCTTGAACCTCATATGCCATCCTACTCAGAAGTTGTATCACTCTTACAGGGCTTTGAACAAATGAAACTCTTGGATTGAAGCATCAAACTCTCCATCTTATGCATTCTATAGACAACACAATCAAAGTCAACAACAAAATCATAATAATCGCAGTCATCAAAACAATCAATTCACAACAAAAGGAAGAGGATTTCAGGCTACTAATAATAGCTTTCAATATTTAGATTTTGCAGGTAATCCTTCAGGATCACAACAATCATCTCAAAGAAACAACAATCGTGCTTCACGACCACCACCACCTGGTAAATGATGAATGACCACTTCAAAAAGAGAAATGTACAAGAATGAATAATGTCAGTTGTGTGGAAAGCTTGGACATATTGCCAAAATATGTTGGAGTCTAACATCGATACGCAATGATGAACTCCCTCAAGCACTTGCAGCATTTACCATGTATAACTCAATCGCTGATCTAGAATGGACAACTAACACTGGTGCTTCAAATCACATGACTGCAAATTCAGGTATGCTTTCTAATCTCAAAAAATACATTGGCCATGATGCTATATTTGTTGGTGATGGTTCTTCTTTGAAGATTGAGGAAATTGGGGATACCTTAGTCTCTGATGGTAAGAATAAATTAATGTTGCGTGATGTTCTATTAGTCCCACAATTAACAAGGAATTTACTGTTCATTAGTCAATTGACAACATAATATCCACTAAATTGTGAATTCACTAATGAGATATTTTGTGTTAAGGAACGAGCAATCGGGCGAATCCTACTAATGGGACAACGTAAAGGAGATCTTTATGTCCTATCCAAGATGAAAGAGGCAAACTTCTCAAATAGGCAAAACTCAGGAACTGAGGAGATATGGCACCAAAGTCTTAGACATCTGTAAAGCTCTACCATTCGAATTTTACTCGCAAAGAAGTTAATCGATGTTAATTCAAATAAGAAAATTGATATTGTTTGTGAAAGTTGTCAACTAGGCAAACTTAGCAAATTACCATTTAATTCATCTAGTTCCATTAGTACTAATATTTTTGAAAAAAATCATTGTGATATTCGGGGCCTAGCCCCTATTTTGTCTCTTAGAAAATTTCGGTTCTATGCATGCCTTGTTGATGATTATTCTCATTATATGTGGGTAATTCCTTTTTGTGCTAAATCGGAACTTGTTGATGTTTACTTAGCATTTGAAAATTATGTGTAGCGTCAATTTAATAAGAAAATTAAAATCTTTCATACTGATGGAGGAGGAGAATTTGTCAATAAAAGGCTTGAATCACACTTTCAACAATAAGGAATTGTTTATCAACTTTCATATCCGTACACTCCTGAATAGACAGGTATTGTTAAACGCCGACACTGCATTATCAGAGAACTGGGAATGACTATGATTTTTCATAGTGATGTACCTAAGTTTCTATGGGTTAAGGCTTTGACTACAGCGGCCTTTTTAGTTAATCGTTTGCCATCTTCTTCACTAACTTTTGATACTCCTTATTATCACTTATATGGTTCTCATCGTAATTATTCTATTTTACGTGTTTTGCAAAAAGGACTTGGTACATGCTCCCATGATCAAAATTTTTTATATTAGAAATAGAAATATTATATATACTTCTATCA
>JANIIA010000032.1:0-13019 GCA_027478495.1 Erythroxylum alaternifolium | reverse complement strand
AGGTCTGCACATCGTTAATCATGAGCTGGAAATCAGACTCTTTTGTGTTGCTCATTTCACTGATAGATCTCCTGATCGCATCTGCTGAATCTCTAAGCACCTCTATACAGTCACGCATGGCTGCTGCTTCTCTAGGATGAATACCTTGGCTGTGAGCGAGCTTTAACATCATTTCAGATGTTGATTTGGCCGAGGAAAGTGTCACGCCAAGGGCTGTATTGGCTAGGAGTTTGGGGCTGGTTTGGAAGGTGGTTGCATGAACTGAAAGTGACATATAACAAAGCTTTGGATAAGTTGTTTTGGTACAAGATGTTCTGAGAAACTCCGTGTTGGTGGTCTGAATCAGGTTCCTAGCAGCTAAGCTAGAGTTTATGTAGAAACTAATGGAAAGAAGAAGAAGAAGAAGGAATTTGGCAAAACAAGCCATATCTCTCGTCTCTCTTTGTTTCTCAAATAGAAGCTGATCAGCTGGTTGATGGAAATACGAAGGAAAAGGTCTCCTTTTATAGGAAAAATCTAAGTGAAGTTTAGAGTTGTAACCTTAAGGTATTAGCCGATTTTTTTGTATTATTTAATGCATAGGATAAGCTGAAGGTGGTCACCGAGTTCAATCAAAAGAAGAGATGGACCCAAAGGTTCACATCTTGCCTTGGGGCCAGCTTTCTGTTGCTATCCTGAGTGCACTCCAATTGAATCACTCCGGACCCATTTGCACAATATATCTTATTCTATGGTTTAGTTAGCTCTAACGAGCTATAATCAACGCTTCAATCTAAGAAACTCGACTTAAGTTACAAAAGCAATAACTTAGGTTGAAGCTTGAGTATAAGTTCATGTTTGAACTCAAGGACGGTGGTTTCAGGTTGGGGATGAATATAACTTAAGTAATGAATATTCAGAATTCGTTAAGATATTGGAAGCTTATGTCAGTTCTGTAACTTCTTGAGGCAATGTCTGCTTCCTGAAAAGAGAGAGTTCCTTTAATCCTTTTTTATACAAGAGGAGGATTGCAATTTAGTTGGCATTTGAAGGAAGATATTTTTGATCAGAAGGAAATAGTATAATTAACAAATATCTAAGGTTCTCTACCAAAAAAAAAATCTAAGGTTGGTTGAGTATTTAGCTAATGATTGCAATTTAGCTGGCATTTCAAGGAAGATATTTTTGAGAAGGAAATAGTATAATTAAAAAATATCTAAGGTTGGTTGACAGGTTTAGTATCTAACTAAATTTTTGTACAATCCCTTAATAATTATGGTGGCCAAGTGAATCCGTGATTAAGTGATGAACTAATAAAATAAAGCATCGATACATGTTTCGGCTTCAATGCATGTGCGTGAGTAGGGTCCGTAGAACAAGCCAGTGTCCAACTTGGTGGGGCTCGAGAGTTGCCAATTATCCGATCCTAATCACTCGTGCCTGCTTGTCTTGCTGGACAATCTCGGCTCTCCGAGTTCCCTTGGAGCGCCGCCGGCACAGACCGACAAAGTTTGTTTAGTTAAGGACAAACTCAACGGGACAAACTCGTGACTAAAATTAATAGGTTAAATTTATTTTAAAATGAATATTTAGGTAATACTAAATTTGAATTTAAAAATTTTTATGGAACCTGACTAACTATAACTGATATTAAATTTCGGTTGAAGTCTTCATTCAAGGACAATCAGAGGAAGACATAGCTTAATCTTATGTTCAAAAATCTAATCCTAAATTAGCTGTTTGGAAGAAAAGGAATATATTGGTCCTATTGTAGCTTAAAACCACCATCTGTGAAAAAATTCAAACTAACAAAGTGAAAGTATCTATTGCTAGAGAGGCCTGGGTTATTCTTGAAAGGATCTTTTAACCTCAATCTCAAACTCGCATGTTGTAATTGCACTAGGAATTTCAAACACTCTCAAAAGGCTCACTCTCTATTTTAGAGTACATAGAAAAAAAAAAGAAATATTGCTGATATATTAGCCTCTACATCTAACATGGTGATAGAGGATGATCTTTTCAATTTCATACTATTGGGCTTTGGGTCTCATCCTATGTGGAAAAACCCATGTCTTGTCCCCTCCCATGATTTTTACTTGTTTTTTGCCTTCCATATATTAGCTTCTTCTTCAATCGTGGGAGTCGACACAACATAAGGAAGAGAGAGTAAAAATAACTGTAACATTTTTGGACGACCAGATTCACTTTTCTTTTTGATCCACACTTATCTACCGTTGGATCGCGCTGAAAATTTAGGAGTATGTTCTTGAGAGAGTTCTCTACATTATGAATGGTCACTTTTTCATTTAGAGCTCTGGATGTTCAGATAGGAGCCTTAAAATAGTGATGCGTTTTTGGTGATTTCTCTCCTTTTATGTTTCTAACAATGTTATCTTGTGTAGTTGCTTATTCCTGTTGTTAATGTTGAGTTTGTGCCTTTGAAAATAGGATATTTGTACACATTTTAATTTAGTGGACCTATTTTTCGGACCAGAGGTCCTGTGATTTTTACCTTTAATTTGAAGATAATTTTCACTTAAAAAATTTCGGTATTGTTACTTGTGTTTGATTTGTTGTTATTGTTGACGAATTGTTGCTAATTTACTTACTTTTATTGCTCAAATAGATTTGGGAAGTTTTGGTACTGTGTTTACACTTCCGCAGAATTTAGCAATACCAGAGTTTTTCCAAACACAGTAGTATCAGAGCATTGGTTAATTTAATCCTTTTGGTCTATTTGAATTATGGAGGTTAATGCTAATAGAACGATTTACTTGAATGGAGTTAATTACCAGAAATGGAAGGGTAAGATGAAAGATTTGTTATTTGTGAAAAAGATGCATTCCAGAACTCTATGGGATAGGCTTGAGCAACTTTATGCATCAAAGGCAAAAAATAACAAATTATTTTTACTCAAGCAGTTGATGAACTTGAAATACAAGGAGGGCAGTGCTATTTCTGATTAATTAAATGATTTTCAGGGTGTTATTGGTCAACAGTCTCTAATAGGTATAAGATTTGATGATAAGATATAGGGACTTTGGTTGCTTAATACTTTACTTGATTCTTGGGAAACTTTTCATGGTTCACTGACCAAGTCTGCTCCTAATGGTGTGGTAACCATGAAATATGCAAAAGGTGGTGGTTTGAATGAGGAAGTGAGAAGAAGATCTCAGGGCTCTTCTACATTATCTTCACAATATGATGTTTTGATTACAAGAGAGAGGGGGAGAAATAAATTCAAAGGTCAAAAAGGTCAAGAGAAAAGTATAAGCAAGTCAAGGTTAAAGTATAAAAATTTTGTCTGCGATCATTGTGGTAAGGTAGGGCATATTAAGAAATATTGCTTTAAGCTGAAAAAGAAAATGAGACAGGAAAAGAAGGACAATGTTGATCAGAATCGTGTTGCTAGTGCTATTGATGGTGATCTCCTTGTTGCTTATGATGAAAGTGTCATCAATTTGGTAAGTCATGAGACTAATTGGATTGTAGATACTGGTGCTTCTTATCATGTCATACTAAGAAAGGAATTCTTCACTTCTTGTACTCCTGGAGATTTGTGATATTGAAGATGGGAAATGATAGCAAGATAAGTGTGATTAGCATTGGAACAGTTTGTTTGGAAACTAACAATGGTTCAAGGTTAGTTCTTAAAAATGTCAAACATGCACTAGGAATTTGCTTGAATTTGATATCTGTAGGAAAACTTGATGAAGATGGTTATTGCAATGTCTTTAACAATGGACATTGGAAACTTACAAAAGGTTCAATGGTTGTAGCTCGAGGTAACAAATCCTCTAACTTGTACATGTTGCAAGGTTCTATTTATGACGGCTTAGTGAATATGGTGGAGAGTGATACTACATCAGAATTGTGGCATAGAAGACTGAGTCATATAAGTGAGAAGGGGATTAATTGTTTGGCCAAGAAAATTTTGCTTCAAGGGGCTAATGAAGCTAGGTTAAACAAGTGTGTTTACTGCTTGGCTGGAAAAAAAAAAGAGTTTCTTTTAAGAGTCATCCTTCTTTAAGAAAGTTTGATTTACTGGAACTGGTTCACTCAGATGTTTGTGGTCCTTTAAAGGTAAGATCACATGGTGGTGCATTGTATTTTGTGACGTTTATTGATGATCATTTTAGGAAGCTTTAGGCTTATGCTTTAAAGACCAAAGATCAGGTTTTTGAGAAATTTAAAAATTTTCATTCCTTAGTTGAAAGACAAACTAGTAAGAAATTTAAATGTATCCGCACTGATAATGGTGGTGAATACTGTGGACCATTTGATAACTATTATAGAGAGCAAGGTATTAGACATAAAAAAACTCCTCCGAAAACTTCTCAATTGAATGGTTTAGCACAAAGGATGAACAAAACTTTAGCAGAGAGGGTTAGATGCTTACTTGTAGAAGCAAAGTTACCAAATTCCTTTTGGGTTGAAGCACTTTGCACAGTTGCTCATGTTATCAATTTGTTACCCACTGTAGCTTTGGATGGTGATGTTCCTGATAGAGTTTGGTTTAATAAGGATATTTCCTATGATCACTTGAGAGTTTTTGGTTGCAAAGCATTTATGCATGTTCTTAAAGATGAGAGGTCAAAATTGGATTTTAAGGCCCGTCAATGTATCTTTATTAGTTATGGTCAAGATGAGTTGGTTATCAATTGTATGATCCAATTGAGAATAAACTTGTCAGAAGTCGTATTGTAGTGTTTTTTGAAGATCAAACTATTGAGGATTTTGAGAAGGAAGAGAGAAGAGATTCTCATAGTAGTGATTGCTTGGTTGATGTTGATGTTGAGCTAGTTTCTATAAGTGATACCCCAAATGTAGCTGGAAATGACCGTCAAGATCATGATGTTCAAGATGACAGTGAAGATGGTGATCAAGTGCAAAATGATCAACAAAATGTAGACATTTTTATGCTCCAGTGCATGATGTTGTAATGGATCACCAGCCAACACCTATAGAGGCTCTAGAGACTTCTCTTAGAAGATCTGTTAGAGTAAGGAGACCTTCATCACGTTATTCTCCTAATGAGTATATACTCATCTCTGAAGGGGGAGAGCCAGAAAATTTTAAGGAAGCCATGAATAGTGAGCAGAAGGAGAAGTGGTTTGAAGCAATGGAAGACGAGATGAAATCACTTCATGATAATCTCACATTTGATCTGGTTAAGTTGCCTAAGAATAGACAAGCTTTGAAGAACCGATGGGTTTCTAGATTGAAACATGAAGATGGTACTTCAGTTTCACGGTATAAATCTAGATTGGTTGTCAAGGGCTTTTGTCAAAAGAAAGGAATTGATTTTGAAGAAATATTTTCTCCAGTAGTGAAGATGTCATCCATTCGAGTTGTGTTAGGTTTGGCAGCACAACTTGATATGGAGATTGATCAAATGGATGTTAAGATTGCTTTTCTTCATGGTGATTTGGATGCAAAGATATATATGGAGTAGCCAGACAGTTTTAGAGTCAAAGGGAAAGAGGATTATGTTTACAGATTAAGGAAGAGCTTGCATGGTTTGAAAGAATCTCTAAGGCAATGGTACAGGAAGTTTGATTCAGTTATGAAATAGCAAGGCTTCAAAAAGACTTCCTCTGATCATTGTGTTTATGTGCATAAATTCTCTAATGATGACTTCATGATTTTGTTGCTATATGTTGATCATATTCTTATTGTTGGTCATAACACTTGCAAGATTGTTAATTGAAGCAGATCTGAGTAAGTCTTTTGCAATGAAAGACTTAGGACCAACAAGACAGATTTTTAACATGAGGATCATTCGTGACAGAAAGGCCAAGAAGTTATGAGTATCACAAGAGAATTACATTGAAAAAGTACTTCAGAGATTCAACATGGACAAGGCTAAAGTTGTAAGTATACCTCCTGGAATGTACTTTAAGTTTAGCAGTGTCCTTCAAATGAGAAGGAAAGGAAAATGTGCAAAGAGTTCCTTATGCTTCAGCTGTGGGTAGTTTAATATATGCTATGGTTTGCACTAGGCCAGACGTTGCTCATGCTATTGGTATAGTTTGCAGGTTTCTTTCTAATCCAGGAATAGACCATTAGTATGCTGTGAAATGGATTATGAGATATCTCCGTGGGACATCTATTGTGAGTCTTTGTTTTGGAACAAGGAAGCTTATTCTTTCAAGTTACACTGATTCTAATTTAACAGGAGATGTTGATACAAAACAGTCTACCTCAGGCCATTTGACTATCTTTGCAGGGGGGGCAGTAAGTTGGCAATCCAGATTACAAAATTGGGTTTCTTTATCTACCACAGAAGCAGAGCTTATATTTGTTGTAGAATCATGCAAAGAATTGTTATGTATGAAGAGATTTGGGAGGGAACTTGGATTTATTCAAGAGAGGTATGTGTTACATTATGATAGCCAAAGTACGATGCAACTAGCTAAGAATTCCACATTCGATGGTAGATCAAAACATATTGATGTTAGATACCATTGGGTTAGAGATGTTTTGGATTCTAAGTTGATTGAGCTTCGAAAGGTTCATACAAATGATAATTGTTCTGATATGATGACCAAGTCTTTGCCAAAAGGGAAGTATCAGACATGTTTGATTGCTGGGATGGCGAGCACCTCCACATAGTCGGGAGGGGGAGATTTGTTAGGTTGTGGGTCCCATCCTAGGTGGAAAAACCCATGCCTTGTCCCCTCCCATGACTTTTACTTATTTTTTAACTTCCACATATTAGCTTCTTCTTCAACCGTGGGAGTCGACACAATAGAAGGAAGAGAGAGCAAAAATAGTTGTAACATTTTTGGATGACCAGATTCACTTTTCTTCTTGATCCACACTCATCTACCGTTGGATCGAGCTAAAAATTTAGGAGTATGTTCTTGAGAGAGTCCTCTATATTTAAAAGGTCACCTTTTTATTTGAAGCTCTGGATGTTCATATCAGAGCCTCAGAATAATGACACGTTTTTGGTGATTTCTCTCCTTTTATGTTCCTAACAATGTTTTCTTGTGTAGTTGCTTATTCTTCTTGTTGATGCTGAATTTGTGCCTTTGAAAAGAGGATATTTGTACATATTTTAATTTAGTGGAGCTATTTTTCAGAGGTTCCGTGATTTTTACCTTTGATTTGAAGGTTTTTTCTAAGTTAAAAATTTCGGCATCGTTACTTGTGTTTGATTTACTGTTATTGTTGACGAATTGTTGCTGGTATTTACTTACTCCTATTACTCAAATAGATTTGGTAAGTTTTGGTATTACGTTTACACTTCCGCAGAATTTAGCAATACCGAGTTTTTCCCAATACATACTTCATGGATTAGGTGATGATTATTCTACTTCTCATATTTCTATCAATACTAGAGATAATCCTATTTCTGTTGATGAATTAATCGGAATGTTTTATTAAGAGGAGCAGAAAATTGAGCTTTCTAAAAACTCTTTTCTAGCTACCAACATAGCCTCTAAATCTTCTAAAAATGGACCCAAGTACTATAATTCATCTACTTAAACTCGCAATTATGGTCAATCTTATGTTAATGGAAAAGCTCACCAACAGATTTGTAAGGGAGGTCATAATCATAGTAAGTCTGACAATAAGGGAAGGTATAATAAACCCAAGGTCACATGTCATATTTGTGACAAACAAGAATATTCTGCACTGGAGTGTTATAATCACTTCAACTACACTTTTAGAGTTGAAAAGATGTCCAAAATCTCTGCCTTGACTGCTTCACCAAGCTCAATGACATACCTTGGTTGGTATGTTGATTCTAGAGCCACTAAAATTCGTTTTGTATCTCAATATTTAAAGAGTTTGAGTGAATTCTACCATTATTTACACCATGTTAAAGATATAATAAATACCATTTTATTAATTTTAGAATATAAAGTAATGTAAAAATGACAATAAGAATTAATTTAAATATTTTATAAAATATAGAGAAGTAAATTATAGTTTTAATCACAAGCAAACCAATAAAAGAAATATTTCTAAAGTGTTTGCCTTGTTACATTTTGGCAAATGGTATTAAAGTTATTTATCTAGATATAAGGTAATGAATTTTAATAATTAATATTGTTATATTTATTATATCTTACTATTTAATTTTGGCATTTTTGATTATTAGATCTTTAAGATGATGCAAGTCTTAAAATCCAAATTAAGATAAGGTATAACCAAATAATACTTCTTGTTTGAATTGGATTTTCGGGATAATGTTTTAAGCATGAAAGATCTCTATCTTCAATAGATGTGTGTATGGATCACGTTGATGTGTGTAGAAGGACATCTTGCGTGACTTGGATTTTAGATGAGTGCGTGACTCCTTTTTCTGTCTTGGTTGGTTGCACAATCATTGATTTAAGGTTGTGGGTATTCGATTTGGTGATTGGGAAGGACTGATGTGTCTATGGTTTGGAGTGACTCACGGCTAGTCTTTTGATTTCTTTGGAGTGACTATCATGTTGGAAGATGTTGTCATGGGCTAAAGGAAAGAATTAGTGAGTTACAGATTTTGTGATGGTTTATGCGTGATTCCTTCTCTACCTTGCTTTTGGTTTGATCTTTGTCTTATGTGGATTTGTCGCAGTGGTTGTTTACGTAGGCTGTCATACTTGACGTCTTCATCCTATAGTTGTGAATTAATACTAGTATTTACATAGATCAGCCCATAATTTGTGGTGACAACTTTCAAACCTGTTTCAGTAGAGTTGAATCTGTAAGGGAGTCATTTTTCTGTTCTTTCTCAAGTGTTCTTATTTATGTTAGTTATTGTTTAATCACTCGAGTTGTTTATTTCTTATCTTTATTATCAAATACTGTTAAGAAAATCCTCTGTTGATGTTAACAAGAGTCAAACGTGTTATTGGGTGTTAAAATCTTACAAAGGAAGTGAGGTTAAGAGATAGTATCGAGAGTTGAGTGGTGTCGGCTCAATAAAGCATTAGGTAAATCTATTGTACTTCGGTGAAAGTGATTAAGCTGGGTGAGTGCCCCACAGACGTAGGTAAGGTGTACCGAACTGCATTAACAAGTCTCAGTGCTGATTTATTTTTTATTCTTTTAATTTTTCTGATTTTTTTGTTTGCTAGAAATGAATCGGAAAGTTTACGAAACTACTACCTCCTACAGTTTTTGAATTGGTATCATAGAGGATTATAGTTTCAAAACTTGGTAGCAACTTAGTGCAGATCCTAGTTTCACGAACATAGCTACAAGAGAGGGTGCATCGATCACCAGACCACCACTGTTGGATGGATCTAACTATCCTGCATGAAAATCACGAATGAGAGTCTTCATCCAAGCTTAGGGAATAAGAGCATGGAACTCCGTGTTACATGGCTGGACACATCCGATGATTACTGACAGTAAGGGAGAGACAGTTATAAAAGATCCATCTGAATAAACAAGAGTCAAAGAAGAGAGGGACTTGGAAACTCACAAGCAATGCACGCAATTTTCAGTACTGTTGATGAAGGACGCTTCTCAATGATATCGGCCTATGAGTCGACTAAAGAAGTGTAGGATACTTTGCAGATTATTCATGAAGAGTCTAAATCTGTGATAGCATCAAAACTATAGATGTTAACTGTGAAGTTTGAAGTACTGAAGATGGATGAAAATGAGACTATTGAGGACTTTCATGAAAGATTGCGAGATACAGCGAATCAGGCACATCAGCTCGGAAAGAAATATTCCAATCTGAAACTAGTCAAGAAGACGTTGAAATTACTACCTCCAAGATTTATTCCGAAAATTACAGCAATCAAGGAGACTCATGATATCAATGACTTGTCGTTGGAGAAGGTAATTGGAATTCTTACTAATTTTGAAATGAATTTATTAAAGGGCAAACAAGAAAAGAGCACAGGATTGGCACTACAAGTGAAAACTGGAAAAGGCATAAATGATGTAGAAGATGAATCTGATGAGAATGAGAATATGTAATTATTAACAAGAAATTTCAACAAGTGGCTAGAAGAAAGTGAAGAAGGATAGATCTGATTTAAGACAACATAGTGGGAGTTCATCAAATAACAACTTAAAATAGCTTAAAACAAGTCAAAACTCAAAAAGATGAGAGGAAGGTGAAGAGAATCCAATGTCATGAGTGTCAAGGCTTCGGATACGTTCAAGCCAAATGTGCTAATACTTCGAAGAAAGGAAAAGGAAAATCCTTTACTAGCACTTGGAGTGAGAATGAATCCGAGAATAAATATGGTAGTGAAGAAGAAATTACTAATGGTGCTACGTTAGTTGCTTTATATAGCAAAAGTCCGATTACTTGCTTAACAGTAACTAAGAAGAAAGCCACCGAAGATGAAAAAGGGGAAAATAAAAAAATTTTGAGAAAAATGCAAACAACTCAGCTCAATACCTAATATCAGATTATGACAGTGATGAAAATGGCCTAGATGATAAAAACGAGAATATTTACGAGACTTACAAAGCTATGTATGAAAAATAGGTGAAAACATGTAGAAAGAATGAAGGATTGAAGGAAGAGAATCTCTCCATGAAGAACACCATCCAAGAGTTAGAAAAAAATTGATGTTGGCATTACATGAGCTTGGTGAAGCTAGAATGAGATTAGCAAATACCGAAAAGAATTGAGAATGTTGAATAGAGGCATAGAAAAACTAGAAAAGTTAATGGAAATCAGTAAGGTTAAAGGTGATCTTCAAAGCATTAGCTATAAGGGTGAATGTTCCAAGTCGAATGATGAGAAAATTGTTGCGACCAGATTTGTCTGAAGAGAAAGCTTAAAGAAAAATCAGAGGTTCATACCTACATGTCACTTTTGTGGAGTAATTGGGCACATAAGACCGAAATGTTACAAGTTGTGATAAATGATGTTTCAAAGGGGTCAAAACTGAAAATATAGACACTCTCCATTAAATTTCCAGCAGCAACCTATATTATCGAAGCACTCTTGGGTTAGAAAGGGTCAAGGACAAGCACAAAGACGTAGTGAAGGAAAAATAAGAAAGTGTCAAGATCACAGTTAGTTATTGCTTTTGAAGAAACTGTTCAGACTGAGGATAAATCAGTTACTTCAGATGAAAAAATCAATCAGACAGTTGATGAAAAATATAATTTGACGAGGAATAAACCCAAGTTTGAATTTCTTCAAGGGGCATAAGGAATGTGTGCTTTACATTTTTGAAGTATGGTTTGATGTTATTTATTTTTAAAAAATGTGTATAAAAAAATTTGTCTTGTTTAATTCTTATTTAATTTTTATGTTGCCATTGTCCTCCCATCTTTTTAGTAGCTTGTATTGTGATTTCTACTTGGCTCTACCGAAGACTCTTCAGCTCTCTCATCAATATGGGTTAGTCTCTCGGGTATCTCTATCTCTTTAGGGCATATCTCTCGGTGTTTTGAATGGTGGTAAATTATCATCTTGGCATACTTATGATTCTTCCGCTGCACCTATTACTGATTTTTATGCTTATTTATTTGTTGAGATTGATCGAAGTGAAGGCATTGTTTGTTTTGACATTGTTTTGTCCCAAGGGGGAGACATCATATTGTTTTTTCTGACTGTTTAATTCAGAGGAAGATTTTAAGATATCTTCGTAGCTATTAGTCTTGCTTTTTGTTTTCTTTTTGCCCCAAGAGGGAGAAATTTGGATAATTGTTCATTATTGTTTCTTTGTATGTTTCTTGAATTTGAAGATTTTGAAGGATGCTATTTGGAACTTGATGTTGGATTAAGGGGGGAGTTTCTTATTTGTGACAAAAATGCCAAAAAAAGATAGATTGTTAAAATATTTATTATATATCTTATTATTTAATTTTGACATTTTTAATTATCGGATCTTCAAGATAATGCAAGTCTTACAATCCAAATTAAGATGAGGTGTAACCAAATAATTCTTCTTGTTTGAATTGGATTTTTGGGATCATGGTTTAAGCACGAAAGAGCTCTATTTTTAATAGATGTGTGTGTGGATCACGTTGATGTGTGTAGAAAGACATCTTGCATGACTTAGATTTTGGATGAGTGCGTGACTCCTTTTTCTGTCTTGGTTGGTTGCACTATCCTTGATTTAAGGCTATGAGTTTTTGGTTAGGTGATTGGGAAGAACTAATGTGTCTATGGATTGGAGTGACTCACGGCTAGTCTTTTGATTTCTTTGGAGTTACTATCATGTTAGAAGGTGTTGTCGTGGGCTAAAGGAAAGAAATAGTGAGCTGCAAATTTTGTGATGGTTTATGTTGATTCCTTCTCTGCCTTGCTTTTGGTTTGATTTTTGTCTTGTCTGGATTTGTCGCATTGTTTGTTTGCATGGGCCGTCATACTTGGCATCTGCATCCTACAGCTCTAAATTAATACTGGTATTTGCATGGATGAGCCCATAATTTGTGGTGACAACTTTTAAACCTGTTTCAGTGGAGTTGAATTTGTAGGGGAGTTGTTTTTCTGTTATTTCTCAAATGTTCTCATTTATATTAGTTATTATTTAATCACTTAGAGTTATTTATTTCGTATCTTTATTATCAAGTTAAGAAAATCCTTTGTTGAGGTTAACACGAGTCAGTCATGTTATTAGGTATGAGAGGTTGACAGATAATGTCAAGAGTTGAGTGGGGTCAGTTCAGTAAAGCCTTGGGTAAATCTATTATATTTCGGTGAAAGTGATTAAGCTACGTGAAAGCCCCGCAGATGTAGGTAAAGTGTGTCAAACTGCGTTAACAAATCTCGGTATTAATTTATTTTTAATTCTTTTAATTTTCTAATTTTTTTTGTTTGTTAGAAACAAGTCAAAAAATTTGCGAAACTACTGGTCCTTACGATTTTTCAAATACTCTTGCATTTATTGCGTTTATGGCCCGTGAATGGACAGTGTTGTTTGAGTGGATTCATCACCACCAGACATGGAAATTGAATTATTGATTTCGTGACTCGTGCACAGATTAATATTCGAATTGAATGGTAATCACAGTCTAGTCCTAATTATGTTCTGCTTCCCTTCTGATTAAACGAGTCGAAGTATTCTATGATTATATGGAATTGGAAGTAAAAGGACTCCTATTTTACGTCGACT
>JANIIA010000031.1:154293-166598 GCA_027478495.1 Erythroxylum alaternifolium | reverse complement strand
TCACACGAGATCAACGTTTATGAAACTCCTAATATACTAGAAAAAAACTTCTCTCCTCTACTCACCCTCATTGTTCTGGTCAGATTAGTGAAATTGTTCTCTGATAAGCACCAATATATTTGTTAAAGTATCTCCATACTTTAGTCTATGAGATAGATTACTTCCTTAATAAGAAAGAAACATAACATGTACTAGTCTTTTTATGCTCTGTTAATGTCAACTTTTATTAAAAAATGATTAAAAACAACTTATAGATAATATATAGATGAAATATGAATCTCATCATAATTTTATTTGCAATATGCATTTACCCTACGAACTTTATCATATATATCTAAATATGTATAAGATAAAGAATGTCTTTAAACAATGATGTCATTAAACAACAATAAATCGATTGAATGTAAGATATAAACCAACACGTTCATAGTCATTTTGACAAACCAAATGGCTGCATCGGATAAGATCCGATCCCAACTATAGCGGAATAATTACAAAAAATTTTTATTCTGATTTTTCAAAAACTAAAATCATTTTAATTCTATAAAATGATTAACAACTAAATCATAATAAAGCGTGAATTTTAGTTCGTACTTTATTTCAAAGCTTTATCATATTCTTGTCGTATCCTTCGCATTATTTTTAAAATTGATCCATTTCAGTCATCGTAGCAGAACAAGTATCTAGTCTCTAATAGTATTCATAGAAAAGGTTAAGAGAACTATAAAACTGTTACAGAGATGGTTAAGCACGAAGTGTTAACTCTATTGAAGCTTAAGCCTATTTATAAGTTTTAAACATTTTAGTAATTGAATTGAAATTTAATTCTATTACAATTAACCTTTAATTAGAATTACAAATAATTCTAATTCTTATTTATTAAATATCTCATATTTAATTATAAAGTTTCTCAAACTTTACAATTAAGTCCAACTTGATTAAAATATCTTTACTCTCTTTAACTGGTTCTTAATGTGAGACCTATTAGGTTACCAAATATATCGGCAATGATTATAAATTATAATTTTAATTCATAATTAGAATTAAATAAATTAAAACTTATAATTATTTATTAGGATTGGTGTCTAGCAACACATCATGACTACTCAAATATTTAGGAATGTCAAAGTAGTTTTGACTAACTTTTTCGTGTATGATTTTTTCTTATAATGCAATCCTTTCATTATATGATGTTTTGATTAGACATAGAGCATAAAATTAATGTTTACTGTATTTTGAGTCCAATCATATTAGTTCTTTACCATTGCTTATTGATTCAGTTAATGATATTTGTAAACTATTTATAAAACATCATTCTACCTTGGCTAAAGATTTCCGGAACCGATTAATACATTCTCCCTAATTACTTTAAGGTGATGAATCTTATCTTAATCACTCAACTACCTCCATATAGTCTATATTATATCCAATGACTACCGACTGAACTACCCATAATTAGAATAGATCATAAGTAGTATCAAAATATAGTAAGTCCTACACAAGATAACTTTGGAGATCTTAAGCCAAAGGATCACTTATACAATCATCATAATGATAATTTCCATAGACATACAAGTAATGTTCTAAATGGATTTCTCATATAGGGTCATTTCGGTGAACTTGTTCTCTAGCAAACACCCACACGTTTGTTTAAGTACCTCTATAGTTTAGCCTATAAGATCGACTACTTTCTTCATAAAGAAAAACATAGCATCTACTAATCTTTTTACGTTTTATTAATGTCTAGTCTTAATAGAACAATGACTAGGAACAATTTAGGGATAATACATAAATTTAATATGAATTTCATAATTATAATGTCATTACAATTTCATTTGCAATGTATAATTATCCTATGGACTTTATCGTATACATCTAAATATGTACAAGATAAAGAATGCTTTTAAATTATTTTGTCATTAAACTATAACCAATCGATTGGTTGTAGGGAATAAACTAACAATCTCCCGCTTGCACTAAGTCAATCATTTTAGTATCTTATACCATTTTACCATATGACGATTATACTATTATTGGGACAATGGCTTAATAAGAGAAGTTGTCCCTGTCGTATGTTATCTAGTTTCATTTTATGGAAATATTTAGTCTTTAGGATTTGAGATGATTTAAGGTGTAAGTTTTTGACCTATTAATGGTGAAGCCTCATGACTTTGTTTAATATGGATTGGGCTATCTTGAGAAGTAGACTATCCAGGGAGATGAGTATGCCAAAGAATTTTATGAAAAGATTAGAATCATGATAAGTAGATAACTATTCTTCTCTTGATCTATATGATTATAATGTGATGCTTTATGTTAAACAATGGGTTTTAGAGCCATATATAGGTAATTCAGAACAATTATATACGATGGATCGTTAGAGCAGGTTGCTAAAGGTGATGGTATTGTTGGTTAGATGCCACGAACTCTTCAAGAACTTCACTCTCATGGTCATGATCCAATTCCTCCTATAGGAATTATTCCTTATGGGACTTGAAATGATCTTTCGAGAAGTTTTGGTTAGGTAAGCTTCTTCTTTAGATGAAATTTCTATTATGATAGCTGGCTTTTCTAATTTAGACAGAACATTTATGATCTTTTTTCAGGTTGGTTCATTTCCTTTTGCTTGAAATCTGCATTCAAAAGATTTCTTATGGAGCAATGTCCAATCCTATGTGTTGTTCAGGTAGGTAAGATTTATACCTTTTTGCAAATTATTGTTGAACTTAAGAAGGACAATGGGGAAGCTTATATACCAATTGATACTAAGGACGATATATTTACTTTGATCTTTTTTTAGAAGTCCTTGAACTTAGTACATGGTCTGCTTCCCTTCTTGGGAACCATTCAATATGATAGAAATTTTTATGCCTTTTGATTTCAAGTCTCTTTATAGGGTATCTTTTAAATAACATTCTATATTTAAATTTGTTTTTCAACCTATTGTCATGAATTTCCTTTTCATTTGTATAATGGTGATTTTTCAATTAGTTTTCCTTACACCTTCTTTTGGGAATTTTGATTAATTAATCCTTAAGAGTATTCTCTTTTACAATTTTTATGTATTTTAATTGCAAATTTGCACTGCTTTTTACTATACTAGAAAACTATTTCTCTTTTAACCATGACCAATGGTAATTGTTAAAGTTGTAGTTTAACTTTGGGTCTTATTTTAATTATGTGCCATATCAAAAAGATGCTTTAATGATGCAACTGGCAAATTTTGGTGTCCCTACCTACGAATAAGTTAATGATCCACCTTATTCCCCAAAATCCATTGAATTTTTTTCCTTGAAGATTTCTCTAAGGCAAACCATATCAACATTTGTAAATTTCAAGTAACTACTATGTTTGGTTTTCATTTTGATATTGAATTTTGACAATTACTATAAACTATAGGTATTGAATGTTAAGGGGAAGGTGCATAAGAAAATGACATGCTATAAAGGAGTCTTTTATAATTACTTTAATACAGTTATGCCATTATTAACTCTAAAGATGGTGATTAAATTGCATACATATTGTACCAGCTCATTGCTTTTAGAATTCTTGTGTTTCTTAAGTTCTAAACTAATATCATTTTAATTAGTGTCAAACCATAAATTGTAGCAAAGATCTCTATTCTAGTGGATATAGTTCCATCATTAATTTGTTTTGATTATCACCATTATGATATGTGTTTTATTTGTGGAACTAGTTGGCTGTGTAATTTTCTAAGGTGTTGTTAATGTATGTTGATTGGCCAAAAATGAGTCATGACACTAAAGAAACTTCTGAAAAGTAGGCCATATGTGAATCTCTTGGCTACTAGAATAAGATTTCTACAAATAAGAGTCCTTCATATTTAGTTAAAGATCATATTAGTACTAGAATAAGAGTTCTAAGAACTTTTATATATATATATATTTATATGCACTCAACCCTTTAATAAAAATATTAATTTTTTTTCTTTGCCTATCATTTAGCCGCAAATCTTTTCCCTACTAACATTGACCTCTTTTTGACAAGTAACTACATTTTATGACATGTATTTTGTTGCTAATAGTCGTGTTATGTCTACGAAATGATAAAACATGGCACAATATATTTGGCTACATTTTTTGAAAATGTTATAAAAATAGAATTTTTTACATTTTATTCGCCATCATAGATTAATTATACATTTATTAGCTACACATTTATAGCATTCTTGGTATGATATTAATTCATAACTAATAATATTAATTCGTCTAAGATTCGAGAAAACTTCACCTAAACTATTTCGTAACAGAGAATTGGCAACATTTTGGGTGATGATTGGTTAACATTGATTGATACTTTCTATGCTTATAAGAAATTATCAATGTTAAAAACTGCAAGTGCATCACATAGCAGTAGCTAGCACAAACAAGTATAGGTCGATCTTACAAGGACTGTAAGTACTCATAATTACCCTTTTTCTATTATCTAATCGTCGAATTAGATTGTGGATTTAATTAAAAATTAAACTAAACATCTATACTAAGATTTAAACAATACTGAACTCAGAGAAAGGAAATTACTACATATTCATCACATTTAGGTACTAAACAAATTTAGTTCCTACTCATACAAAACAAAACCAAAGATAAATATGCAAAAGAATAATTAGAAAAAAATCGTAATTATAAATCTCCCTTTTTCTTCTAATGGATATTCTTACAAGTTAGATTGGATATTGTTATCTATCAGGTCTTTTGATGTATTCTTCGTGTTTTCCTCGTCTCTTGATTAGAACTGTTGCATCTTTATGTGTCTTACGACTCAAAATTACTTAAAAACTTGCCTCCCCCTATTTTGCCTCCATTCACATCCCTTTATAGTAAAAACTAAGGTTTCTAAGATATATACGGTCAATATACAAGAGTGTGTAAGCGACAATGTATCTCTAAAATCACTTAAATTCACTATTTTACACAAGCATAGAGACTTACATTGGCGACATACATGACTGTGTATATCAACATATACTGGCGTGTAGCTTCACATAACTAGAACCAAAATTCTTCAAATTTTCACACTTTTACAGAGACTTACACAATTATTGTACACAGTCATGTAGGTCCAAATTGCTTCAAATCCTCATTACATGCCACAATTTCATCCTCATTCTTCTTTTTCTAGTCCAAAAAGGCAATTATCACCTACAAATGCACTTAACGAGAATTACTTACTAAAAATATTATAAAACTATTAAATAACAAGTAAAATAATTATAATCAAATAAGCATTTATCAAACAACCGAACACTTAAGCTTTTGCTTGTCCGTAAGAAAATCATAATATAAATTATTAATCTTACAAATATCTATCCCTTATTAACCTCAACCTGTCCATCTACACTCTAGATCATCTTATTATATTAATCAAATTAACATACAATTATATTCAAATTATCCTAAAATTAACCTTCATAAGTCAACATCAATAATAATCATTAAATTGTTAATTTTTAATTAATTTATATGAAACATACAATTTACTAATTATTTTTTAGTTATAAAAGGTATTTACCATATGATTATTTAATTTAACATATAATTAAATAATTTAATATATGTAATTAAGTTAAGAAAATTAAATGTTTAATTTTTTATATTGTTCATTGTTCTCGTTGGAAATAATATTACAAATATTAATCTTATCTTATGAGTAGCAATTTAGCAAATACACATTCATCATCTGATTAGTAGAAAATAGTTTATGAATTATGAGAGAATACTCATTATTTAACATAATGTGAAATTATAAGTATTTAAATCATTTTTACGATGTGTATTAATATAAACACAAGTCATTTTTGTAACGCGTGTTATTATAAAGAAAATGTAAGATATATTCTATTTAGAATTTGAATATGCTTGTAGTCAAATATTGAATTTTTATAGTATGTAATGATATTATATACAAAAATTGTATTTTTTAATGTGAAATTACTAATTTAATTTTGACATGTGTCTTTATTTATTTTTTAGATAAATAAAGAATAGTTCAAGTACTCCTAATAATTTAGTAGTTTCAAGAAGATTTAATAGTCCAACTTGGACTCATGCTAGATTGGTTCCTGAAATAAAGAATTATACTATTTGTGTATATTGCAATAAGCATTTGAAAGGTGAGGGAATCATTAGATTAAAGAAGTATTTAGTTGCAATCAAAGTTGAAGTGGAGTCTTATGGAAAAGTGAGTTATGAGATGAAATGACAAATGAAGACTTTAGAGTATTAGCATGAAAAGGATAAAAGACAAAGGTCAAACTATGAAATTAGTTTTGGAAATTCTTTTTTCAGTGATCAGGATGACAGTGAGGATGTTAAAGGTGGTCTAACAAGAAGGGAATGTTGCATCTGATATGAGAAAAAGAAGAAGACAAGTGTCTAACTTTTTTACACCAACAAACAACTCTTGTATTTGTAGTGTCTTAAGAATAACTAATCCTTAGGATTATCTATTCCATATAATTTTTTCAACCAAACAAAAATATACAAAGAATGGAATAGTCATTCCTCTCAACCAAACACCCCATAAGAGTTTTTCTATTTCCGAAATTCTACTTTATAGCGTACATACATGATTAAAGAATACTTTGGTGTAATAACGAGTGTTTGTTATTTTAGGAATTCTGAAACATGTATGCTTGCGGTCTATATTGATTAAGAGGTAACAATGGTCATTTTGAATATGATTGTTCGTTTAATGCATAAAAACCAATCTAATTTGATAAATAAAAATAAACAAACAATAACGAAAATAAACAATATTTGGAGGTAAGACAATTAAAGAGAAGTTGATACAATAATAAAGATAATCAATATTTATGGTTTGTAGTAAATTGGATATTCTCAAGATCTTAATAATTATCACTTATAATTCAAACAAGCTGGAGAATAACAATCAATCTAATACAAACACAATTTCCAATTTAGTTTAATTCTTGTAGTAATTTTTTCTCACAAAAATTATCTTTTTATTTTTTTTATTAAATGATAATTATAATATTTTTAAATATTATTATTTATTATTTATAGATAATTTTAAATTTATTAACTTTTATTTAACAGTTAACAATTTAAATTCATACCCTAAATTCGTTAAACGTGTCTTTCATTATCGTGTATCAAAATCATCAATTCATTATAAGGCTCAATCCGAGACATTGGCTTTAATTGATTGAGGGGCAAATTAGCTTGTTGACTAAGGTTCGTGTTATATCAACGACATGATTATCATAAAGAATGATGAAGAAATAATTGATCTATTTAACAATACGAAGACTAGAGATTACATATGTAGTTTTCTACCCTTATTTATACAATAATCAAGAAGATCTCATATTAATTTTGCACATCTTCTTTCAGATATATAAGAAAGCCCCTAGCCAGGGGTTATTTTTCCATCTCAATGACAATTGAAATTAAGTAGCTATTCTGATGTGGATTATGCTGATCTACTCGAGGATTGATAAAATGTTATTATGTATTCTCTGAAAAAGTTCTTACATCTTGAAAAGCAAAAGGCCAGTTTTCATGTCAATGTCATCAGCAAAAGTTGAATATGAAAAGAGTAAATATATATAATAAATTTTTTCATAATTCCTAAAAATTAAGGTTATTTTTCATTTTATAACATGATCAATCTATAAATACAATAAGTATGAATCACTTATTATAATGATTAATATTCTTTTTCTATAGTTTCCCTCAAATTCACATATTATGTGAAAATCACTACAATCATGTAAGTATTAGGCTTTTAATAGTTTCTACGTAAATGAATTGAGATAACTCTGCAAGTAGTGTAGAAAGGAGTATGCTAAGAGTATTACTCTTATTTATAATAAATTTTGGGCCTTCTAGTAATTAAATTAAATTATAATTATAATTTCAATTAAACTTTAATTAGAATTATTTTCTAATTAAATTCTAATTTGTTTAAATAAAATATAATATTTAACATTGGTCTTTATTATCAAATATCATATATTTGACCTTAAAGTTTATCAACTTTAAAATCAGGTTCAATTTAATTAAATCACATTTTCTCTTTATATGTATCTCATTAGATTTCTAATATGTTGGCAACTGATATTAAGTATAATTAGATAAATTAAACTCCTTTACTTTATCTTTAATTATCTAATTAAATAATTTATATTCATAGATTAAGATTGACATCAAACAACACATCATAATCACCCAAATATTAGAAATATCAAAGTAGTTTGACTATCCTTTTTGTATATTATATATAACTTAATTATTTCATCATACAGTATTTAAATGAGTCATAAAGTATGAAATTAATATCTACTTTATTTAATTTTAATCATATTAGTTCTTTAACATTAATAATTGATTCTTTTAATGACATTTAAAAACTTTAAAATATCATTATGACTTAACTAAGGATTTTTCAAATAAATGCTAATCGAGAATGATATAATATTTACCTAATTATTTTAAGATGACAAACCATATATTAATCACTCATCTACCTCTATATATTTAATTTCAGATCCAATAAATACTTATCAAATTACCTTTAACTTTGAAAAGTACTAAGTCGTATCAAAACATAATAATTTTTACACGAGATATCAAATCAAATGATCACTTATATAATTATCATAATAAGCATTTCAATGTTTCATACGAAAGTCTCATGTCAGGTTAGTTCAGTAAACTTGTTATCTAATATGCACTTACGTAAACTTACCAAATTATTGTGTGATAATCAAGTAGCTATGCATATTACTGCAAATCTAATATATTACAAGTGAATAAAACACGTTGAGTTGGATTGTCACACTGCATATAAACAAATTCAAAGAAAAGAAATAAAGACAATCTACGCTCAAATGGAAAAGCAAGTTGTTGACATATCCAATGGGATAAGTAACTTTTCAGTTGCATTAATGGTCATGGATTGCATAAAAATATTTTAAATCTAATGAATAAATTGCTTATTTTGATGAAGGATTATGGCAAATTCATATAAGGGAACTACAAAATAAATACAAAAATAAGTAAATATAGTAAGAAAAGAGAAGCATATCAATTATGTATGTTCGTTTGGGTTAAGAGGAGCCCTCACATATCTTTCTTTCCTAACATGAAAAGAAATACAACTCTAGAACTCCAATCTTGATCAATAATGTACTAAATATCATACTTATACACATATGAATATAATATCTTTAGTTAAGGCTATATTTGATAAGACGTAAGGTTTTCAATAGAATTAAATGGAATATAATATAAATAGATATAATATTAGAAAATTGTTGTTTGGGAGAAATGAAAGGGTTTATAATATAATATAGTAAAATGTTGCTGGGAGATAAAATGAATGGAATATAATGTATGTATAATAATAATGAATGACTATTCTACCTTTGATAGAACAAAACATATGTTAATAGATGTAAAACGTAAGGTTGAGGGTATAATTGGTATTATACAAAAATTATTGAAGGTATATTAAATAATACATATTTATCATTTTACATTTCATCTTAAACCCCTTAAATTATAGGTAACTTATTTTTATTATTTAAGATGTGATGTGAAATTCTCTCCTTTCATCCTATTCTATTATTTTATATTATAAACTTTCTTTTCTATTTCATTTCATTACTAACCGTACCGTAGACATCATTCACTAAAGTACTGGTTAGTAGGCCAAAAAGTTCTCTCGGTATTTTTGAAAACTAAAATTGGCTAGTCAACCTAAACCCTTAGGCTAACTAAACAAAAAATGCAACCAATGTATAATTATACGTAGGCTATAATTATAAATCTATTTTGTTGTATAAACTCTACATAAGAGGAAACTATACCTTAAAACATCAAATTATAAATCTATTTTGTTGTATAAACTCTCCCTAAGTCTTACTTCTTGTGGATTTAAAAATTTTATATACGTTAAACCGTAGCAGCATATGAGAAACATGTATCTCTTTCTTGATAGTATGTCGCTTTTCTAGGGTTTGATTTTTGCTTGAGAGGGAAAAATCTCTGATGCATTCCCAGCGAAGCGTAGCACTCCCATATGATTTGATGGGCAGGGCTAAGATTTTCAACTGTGTTGTACCCACGTGTGGCCCATTATCTTTAGGCTAATTTCTGGTAAAGATTGTCTGCATCTTTCTTTCTTCCTTATTTTATGTTTTTGTCTAATAAAAATTCAAACAAGTTATCAACACTTTAATATTTACAAGTTAATCTTTAATATTAGTATTTCCTGATTAAAAATTTTTAAAATTCATAATTTTACATAAGAATTTATGTAAGTTTTAATATAACTATAAAACTTGTTTTTGTATGTTTTGCTTTTATTAGTCCCAAGTTGCAACACCATGCCATCCCTTGTATTTTCTTTTAAAACCTTACTCTAATTTGTCATTCATCTACTTCCCTGATCTAAAGTCTTTGTTTCTTTTGCTATTGGAAAATAATGCACCCAAATCAATTACATAAAGCCCTAATTTTAATAAATTCTATTATTTCTACTTTCATTTTTAGTTTCTATTTTCGTTTTTAAATTTAGTAAAAAACATATGTTTGTTTGAATTTTTTGTTTTTGTTTTATAATTTTGGTTTCTTCTTGTTTTCTATAAAAATTGATTTTTTATTTTTCTATTTTTTCATAATCCCATTCATTATAAAATAAATACATATTATTTAATTATTTAATATATTAATTTTTAATAAGAATTATAAAAATTTTAATTTAATATTATATATTTAATTAATTAAAATGAATTATTAATAAGAATTATGAGCAATTTAATTTTACTTAATAATTTTATTAAAATTTTTTAATTAAATTATATAAAATTTAAATAAAATTTGATTTAATAATTAAAATATATTTAAATTAATTATTAATTTTAAATGAAAATTTAATATAATAAAATAAAATAATTTTATTAATATTTTTTAAAAAGTAAGATGGGATTAATAGACAAATAATGGAAATAATTAGAGGAAATTTTATTAATAATTTGTTAACAAATATTATATAAGAGATTCAAATAAATTTATTTAATTAAAATAATTTATTTTTAAATTTGATCTAATATGTAATTATTATCGATGATATAAATAAAAATATAATTACATTAATATTTATAAAAATTGCTTTTATTTGAAAAAAATAGAAAATAAAAACTAACAATAATAACAGAAGCATAGAAATAAAAAAATAAACAGTACCTAATAATAATTGCAAGAGTTAATAACTTTTAGTGAAGACTTATTTATACCAATATGAATTATAATTTATCGTTATAATGTTAAAGGTTTATTCATTAAAGATTAAAAATATTAAAAATTTATCCCAACTTTTAACATATCGACGTTGAAATATTTGCTATTTATTCCGGTGTATGCATGAAGAGTTAAGATCCAGTGTAAGCACATGAAATCATGTGTTCCGGAAGGATCTGTTCCCCAGTGTAAGCAGCACTTAAACCCTGAAAGCCAATGATTTTTAACCGGATGCTGGGGCACAATCATCATTTGTATTAGCTGCTCTGATTTTAACATTACTTTATGCCCACACTTGAGTCCCGGCCAAAGGAGGTGGGGGCAGGTTGCAGGTCTCCTAGGTCTCGAGTTCGGTGATGGCTATTAAATTTATTTCAGTTCTTACCCCTTAAAAAAATAAGTACTAATTAACAATATATTTGTACTCATTTCTTTTTTCAGAAACAGAATAAAAAATTGAAACCCTACAGCAAACTGCAACTCAATTCTTAATCCTCACAACAAAAGAACCTCTCTTTCCTTTTTCTTTGCACCTCTAAATATTTGTAGCTGTTAAGAAGTCTAATATTTAACAGCTGTGCCTTGCCACGCCTTTCATGTTTCATGCCCTATGTATGAAACACAATTGAATCCATTTGTTTCCATCCTCCAGCCATGACCCAACTTATTAGGACTCTTTTTCCAAATTTCCAAATTTTGGCCTCTTTGTTTCCCTTTCCAACCCTCATGGTCTTTCTTTTGTTGGTCTTTTGGGGCATTTCACTCAGCTACCATACAACTTAAAGCACACCGAAGCTCCTATTTAACAAAACCAAACAGTTTCTTGTGTGTGAAAAAAAAAAACGGAAAAAAAATGCCAACCGGGATTGCTTTTATAGCTACGTTTCGCATGGTCTGTTCAGCTTCCTCCTTTTGGTACGAGGGGTGTTTTGTGAGGAATTTACACATGACCCTACAGTTGTATCATCACTTCTATAGCTCAAGCATGCAGCAGCATCCAACACTCCTATTGGACTT